>JAABOM020061612.1:0-10880 GCA_011800125.2 Solanum clarkiae
TGATAATTTGTTATTTAACTTCAAGAACATACTAAAAAAAATTCTTTTCAATTAGCAATTGTCTATCAAAATATATAATATTTATATTTGTAAACATAAAAAACATAAAAATATAATATTATATAAATATATAATATTTATATTTATATTTACTTTAGATAAAATTATTTTTCACTATTTTTCTTTAAATTATTGTTTAATTATATTTATAATATTAACTTTTCAAATATATGGAAAGAAGTGACAAAATGAGAACTTCTAACCATGGAAAATTTTCTATCGGTAAACAAAAAAATTGAGGTTAGATTCATCGATAACACTATAGTTCAGGACCACAGCAGTCAGTTTTGTACTGTCTCTTTTTCAAACAATTTTGTTTCATTTGAAGATACAACATTATCTATCGAGGGGAAAAACTTGGGTAAACTTTTAGATTTTATCAACTATTTAATATAAAAATGATATATTCATCTTATTTATTTAACATTTTTTGGTAATCTTCTTTTTAGATATATTTGACATATTTGAAAGTTCAAAGATCTTCATTAGAGAAAAAACAAAACGAAAAGAGATCGTACTTATGAACGAGAAGAAAGTTAAATGTATTTTAAAAAAATTATTATGCTGCAAATAATCTTAGACTAAAAAAATCTTCTATTATAAATTTCAAAATTTATACTTATGTATGTAAAAAATGATGTAAGTAATTAATTTGAGATTCAAGTTTTAAAAAATAGTTGTATGTGATTCACAAATTTAAAAAATTGATATGAAAAATGTCTACTCGTAAAAGATAAATCATTTTTATGGCAATAGAGCATAAAACCAACCTCGATCCATGTGGTGAGTTGTTCTTCCAAAAAAAATCAAAAGGTGTGGCGTAGTTCTTCTTGAACTTTATTGTCACGTCCCAGGAGGGTACCCTAGTTGTGAATGGCACTCGGAGACTATTACTAGCCCCAAGCGGACCGCTCAGTCTCTTTGCCATCATTCAATCAATTCATTAGTGGAAAAGAAATGATATAATGAGTATAAATGTTATCCTATCAGTGGACTTATACTTTTAATATCAGTCCATCACAAGAAAACCGAATAGATACCGAAAATTTCAATATAAAGAAAATAAGTATGAGTGAAAAGAACCCTCAATATCAATATCAACATCTACGTCTATGAAGCCTCTATATTATCGTCTAAGACGGTACCATCACAGGACATGACTACCAACTATAAGGTAAAAGACTATCCAATCATAAAAATAACTATCTTCCGGATGTTGGGGAGGACTTACCACTGTCAGGAATGAAGAGTTCTGAACCTCAACGCTCGGGCTGTTGAAGTTCTCGGTCTATCAAATCTGCATCATAAAAACGATGCAGCGCTAAAGGGACGTTAATACGTGAAATATATTGTATGTAAAATGGGCTAAGAAAAGGGAACAATATAATTGACACTTATCAATCCCTAAGCCTCAACTCGGATATAAGAGATAAGACTCTATCACCTCACTAGCTATCAAACATCAAACCTTCACATCACAACTGAGTTCTACCATCATGAAACCTATCTAAGAGTTTCTATAACCGACAATCACTATCTATGAGTCGGTAATGATACAACAAAGAGATATCGTTGCCACATCCATCCAGTACTTTGGCCGAGGTAAAGGACGAGTCTGTCAATGGATCAAAAAGTCTGTCAAATCCTCTTTTGGAACAAAGGAAACATCCACTTTCACGGTCCAATCCTCTCCTATATTGGTCACGTAGTTAATGGGTTCGAGTGGGACACGCTCTTACCCATTTTGGTGCTAATACTCCTCCTAGGACTCAATATGCTCATAAGTTTGTCAGTCTATCGAGAACTCTCATCACCCAACCTCTACGGGTAAGATTATCTATCCAATCTAAGGGGATTTTTCCCATTCAACTCTATCAGCAACAATTTCAACTATTACAGTCATCCACACACTCAATTCAGGACTCAGACTTAGACAAGCATCATTCTCAGACATTCAAGGCTCTAGACATCCCCTAAGTTTACTATTTTAGTCATTGTAGAGAGGAAAGTTTAAGGAATCCAGTCACAATCACATAGTAAAGGAAAATATACAATAAAAGTAAGCACGATGATCATCACTTCATAATGAAATTATAGTTTAAAGAATTGAAAACATGCATTCAATATAGTTTACAAGAATTAAAGCAATTATTCAAGAATTTGGAGAAAATTTTCAAGAAACTTTAAAGAACTCCCAAATCAACATTTAGTCATGAATTCTGTCATCCTAACTCTATTTTGGCACATGGGAGGTCAATCCCATGTTTTTGGGTAGCCTTTACATATCTGAGAATGGAGATTTTCTTCAAGAATTAACCCTCACCCTGTCTCTCCTTCTCTTCTCTTAAACTTGCATTAAAATATTAGACTTGGATGATTTTGGGTTTAAAACCCGTTTGTACGAAATTATTTTTTAAAAAAAGTATTGGGATATAAAAATATGTGAGGAAGGACGAAATTGCCCTTCTCAAATTTTAAAAGAAAAATTTGCTCCCTCGTACACTAGTGCGTGACGCGCACGAGTGATTTTCTTTTGTTTTTTTGCAAATTCTCATTTTTACATAAATTTTCGAAAAAAGTATAATTGTGTTTCCACGTCGCGAAAGGGGCATGGAAACCTCACTATTTTAAGCTTACTTTGATAAAATTAATTCGCGGCTTTTTGCGTTAAAGCCGAGTCAAGACTATTTTTCGACTCAGTTTTTCGCACTGATCATAAATCCCATCTCGAATTTTCCATCGGAGCTTAGAAAGATACGTTGTGGCGCACGGTAAAGTTTAGGGGTATTTTAGTAATTTCATGGAGTGTTACATCATCTCCCCCTTGGTATCATTCATCCTCGAATGATGAGTAAAGGTTGAATGCAAACTCGAATAACCTAAGAATTCACCTTATCCCTCCCTCGGGAATACTCAAACTATCACTGTCCATCATTTTTCTATCTTTGTCTTAGACTCGGGAATGGGATAATGCAAGGCATCAACTAAATGGAAAAGAATGCTCAGATTGATAAGAATAAGAGTATTTACCTTTAACATCATCATCTATTGGCACGAATAGATACGGGTGTTTGAGTTTCATCCCCTCCTCAGCTTTCCACGTAGCTTCCTCCACAAACTGATTCCTCCATAGGACTTTAATGGAGGCTATTTTTTTATTCCTCAGCTTGCGAACCTGTCGGTCAAGAATTTGGACTGGAACTTCTTTGTACGATAAGCTATCCTTTACACCCATACTCTCCATAGGAATTGCTAAAACTGGATCCCCCAAACATTTCCTTAACACAGATACGTGAAACACCAGGTGAACTCCATCTAGCTCGGAAGGTAAGTCTAACTCGTAGGCAACCTTCCCAATCCTTCTTAAAATTTGGTATAGCCTAATGTAACTGGGACTTAGCTTCCCCTTCTTACCAAATCTCATGACACCTTTCATAGGTGACACTTTCAAGTACACCTAATCATCCACCTCGAACTCGAAGTCCCTCCTTCTCACATCTGTATATGACTTCTGGAGACTCTGAGCTGTCTTCAACCTTTCTTGGATGACTTCACCTTCTCCATAGACTGGTGTACGAGGTCAGACCCAATTAACTCAGCTTCTCCCACCTTAAACCAGCCATTCGGAGATTTACACCTTCTTTCGTACAATGCCTTATACAAGGCCATCTAAATGCTGGCACGATAGTTAGTATTATATGTGAACTTAATCAATGGTAAGTGATCATCCCAATTTCCTTTGAAATCAATCACGCATGCCCTCAACATATCCTCCAAGGTCTGGATAGAGAGGGTGAAAAATGGTACTCAAATTCACCTTCCTACCCAATCCCTTCTGGAACGATCTCCAAAATTGAGAGGTGAATTGAGCTCTTTTGTCTGAGATGATAAAAAAAGGAACCCCATGCAACCTCACATCTCACGAATGTAAAGTCGTGCATACTCTTCAGCCGTATAGGTTGTCTTTACCGCCAAGAAGTGGGCTAATTTAGTCATCCTGTCAACGATCACCCAAATAAAAATCATGCCGCTTTCTGGATCAGGGTAAACATGTGATGAAGTCCATGTTGATCACCTACCATTTCCATTCCAGAATTTCAAAAATTTGAGCTAACCCACACGATTTCTGATGTTCAACCTTAACCTGTTGGCAATTAGGGTACTTGGAAACAAACTCCACAATGTCTTTCTTCTTCCCATTCCACTAATAGATTTCCCTCAAGTCGTGGTACATCTTGGTGGAGCCAGGATGAATGAAATACCTCGTACTATGAGCTTTGGCCATGATTCTGTCCCAAACACCATCAATATTAGGTACACATAATCTCCCTTGGTACCTGAATACCCCATTTCCCCCTTTGGAGAAAACCATCACCTTTTGCTTGTGAACTGCTTCTTTCAATTGGAGTAAGATAGAGTCTTGGTCTTGCTTTTCCTTCACCTCAGACATTAAGGATGAAGCGGAACCATTCTGAACATTGACCCCGCCTTTGTTGTTCTCCTCAAGCTGCACTCCCAATCGGGTCAATTTATTCACTTCCTTGGCTAATTCTCTCTTCCCCTCTTCCACATGGGCAGTGCTACCAATGGACATCCTGTTAAGAGCATCAACAACAATATTAGCCTTACCTAGGTGGTAGAGGATGCTCATATCATAATCCTTGAGCAACTCCAATCACCTCCTCTGTCGCAGGTTGAGCTCTTTTTAACTGAACACGTACTGCAAGCTCTTGTGATCGGTGAACACATCCACATGCACTCCATACAGATAGTGACGCTAGATTTTAAGTGCGAACGCTACTGCAGCCAACTCAAGATGCTGAGTCAGGTAATTCTTCTCATGAATCTTAAGTTGTCTGGAAGCATACGCTATCACCTTCGCTCTCTGCATAAGAACACACCCCAATCCAACTTTAGATGCATCACAATATCATAAAGTCACCTGTCTTGTCTGGCGATGTCAACACTGGTGCTGTAGTCAATCTAGTCTTCAACTCCTAAAAGATCTTTTCATATGCCTCAGACCACTGAAACTTGACCTTCTTCTGAGTCAGCTTTGTCAAGGGGACTGACAGAGAAGAGAAGCCCTCCACAAATCTGTGGTAGTACCCGGCCAAACCCAAGAAACTTCTTATTTCTGTTAGAGAAGTTGGTCTTGGTCAGTTCTTAACCGCCTCAATCTTCTAGGTATCTACCTAAATGCCATCTCCAGAAATAATATGGCCTAAGAAAGCCACTGACTTGAGCCAAAACTCACACTTGGAGAATTTTGCATACAACTCATGATCTTTGAGTGTTTGCAAAACCACTCTAAGGTGATTTGTATGCTCCTCCTCATTCCTCGAATACACTAGGATGTCATCAATAAACACGATGATGAACATGTCAAGATACTGTCTGAATACCCTATTTATCAAGTCCATGAAAGCTGCAGGTGCGTTTGTCAACCCGAAGGATATGACCAAGAATTCAAAATGGCCATACTGTGTCCTAAAGACTGTCTTAGGAATATCACCTTCCCTCACATTCAACTGATGGTGACCCGATCTGAGATCTATCTTGGAGAAACAAGTAGCACCCTGAAGTTGGTCAAAGAGATCATCTATTCTGGGAAGAGGGTACTTATTCTTTATGGTCACTTTGTTCAACTGTCGGTAGTCTATACACATCCTCAACGACCCATATTTCTTATGCACGAATAGGACATGAGCACCCCAAGGTGAGACACTAGGCCATATGAAACCTTTCTCTATTAAGTCTTTCAGTTGCTCTTTCAATTCTTTCAACTCTGCGGGAGACATTCTATAAGGTGGAATTGAGATAGGTTTGGTGTCGAGAAGAACATCAATCCCAAAGTCAATAAGGAGGGACTCCGAGAAATTCATCAGGAAAGACCTCGGGAAACTCATTCACTATCGGAACTGACTCAAGAGTGGAAGACTCAACATCATCAGACTTCACTCATATGAGGTGATAGATACAACCGTTAGATATCAACTTTCTATCTCTAAGATAGGATATAAATTTACCCTTACGGCAACAGAACTCCCTTTCCACTCTAAGACAGGCTCATTCGGAAATTGGAACCTAACCATCCGGGTTTTACAATCGACAGAAGCATAACAGGCATGAAGCCAATCCATGCCCATTATCACATCGAAATCGTCCATCTCTAACTCTACCAAATCAGCTAATGTGTCTCTATGATAGATAGAGACTACACAATCCCTATAAACTCTCTCAGCTAAGATAAACTCTCCAGTAGGAATAGAGATAGAAAAGGGCTCAAGTAAACACTCAAGAAAAATACTAAACTTTCTAGCCATATAAGGAGTTACAAAAGATAAGGTGGCACTCGGATCAATCAAGGCATTGCAATCATAAGTAAAGACATGAAGCATACCCATGGCAACATCTATTGCAGCCTCCTGCTCTTGATGGTTACCCATAGCATAAAGGCAGTTTGTCCCACCTTCTGTACCTATAGTAGTAGCACCCTTCTGCTGATTACCTGCTGGAGGTGCTGTCGAAGACTGAGCTCTTCCACTCCCCTACCTCGCCTCCTCTTCGGGAACTCATAGCTGAAATGACCAGCTTGACCACAGGCACAACACACATCTTTTCCAACACGACACTCTCTAGATGAAGCTTACCACACTTGTTGCAAGGTGGCTTTCCCCTAATACCTTGAGTCACACTGGCCTGAGATTGGGCGCCTGGGGTTCTAAAATTCTGATGACCCTAAGATTTCTGATTGTACCTGGTTGGTTGCGTGGGCACACTGGCTGTGGATGGTACGGGATGTGATGATCTCTTCTGGAAATAAGATTTGTCACCTCTGTTCTCTCTCTATGGGTTAGATTCATGTCCTGCTAACTTCGCCTTTCTGCTCAAGTGTTCCTCTATATCCCTTCTTTTATCTTCCTCCGTCAGCTGGGCATACACAACAACTCTAGAGATGTCCATACCCGAAATCAGCAAGATAGCCTTGCACTCTCTCTGCACATGTCTAGCTAGGACAGACACGAATCTTCTCATCCTCTGCCTCATATCTTTCACCATCTCAGGGGCATACCTTAACAGTTTGATAACTTTAGGCTATACTCTTTCATAGTCATTCCTCCCTGCTTCAGATTCACGAATTCATCCGCCTTTGCTTCCCTCAACTCTTGAGGAAAGAAGTGATCAAGAAAGGCGGATTCAAACTCATCCCATGCTGCTGGCTCCTCATCCTCACCTCTAGTCCCCTCCCACTGAGTGTACCATACATTGGCCATGTCCTTTAGCTGGTAGGACGCAAGCTTAACTCTATGGATCTCCGTTGCATGCATGGCCCTCAGGACTTTGTACATCTTGTCAATAAAATTCTGTGGGTCCTCCTCCACCTTCGACCTCGTATACACTAGAAAATTCATCCTCAGAAAGTCCCTGAGCCAGGTTAGAGCTGAAGACTCCTGTGAGCTAGAACTAGGAGCTTGAGAATCGTGGCTATTCCCCTGTGAGGCCATCAATTGTGTCAGCATGGTGATGGCACCTCGGAATTCCACCTTAGTAGTGGGAGTTGGCTGGGGCTGAGCATGGGGCACTTGAGGGACCTCATCAGTCCTAGTGAGGCATCCCCGTCTCCTTGTCTCAGTCTGCATCAGATCCTCCAGTTGGGTGTTCTCAGCGACGGGAGCTGCAACATCTCTTTGAGTGGTGTTCTCTTGGGCGACAGTTTCTGTAAGCATAAATGCATGAGTTAAAAGCAGGATTTTACAAGTTAACTTCATAGCCCGATTTCAGATCATAGAAGAAGGGTAACACTTCCTAATGTCCTATAGCCTCTTGCTTATAAAGTGTGGTGCACAATACACCCATAAACAAGACTCTACTAGAGATGACTTCATAGACTCCCTAGGACACTTTGACTCTGGGCTTTGATACCAAGTTTGTCACGCCTCGGGAGGGTACCATAGACGTGACTGGCACTCAGACACTATTATACTAGCCCCCATGCGGACCACTCAGTCTCTTTGCCATCGTTTAGTCAATTTATCAGTGGAAAAGAAATGATATAATGAGTATAAATGCTATCCTATCAGTGGGCTTATACTATCAATATCGGTCCATCACAAGAAAACCGAATGGATACTGAAAATCTCCAATTAAAGAAAAGAAGTATGAGGGAAAAGAACCCTCAACATCAACATCAACATTTACATCAATATCTATGCGTACGTCTATGGAGCCTCTATACTATCATCTAATACGGTACCATGACAGGCCATGACTACCAACTATAAGGTAAAAGGCTACCCAATCATAAAAATAACTATCCTCCGGATGCTGGGAAGGACTCACCACTGTCAGGAATAAAGAGTTCTGAACCTCAACGCTCGAGCCGTTGAAGTCCTCAGTCTATCGAATCTGCATCATAAAAATGATGCAGCGCCAAAGGGGCGTTAATACGTGGAATATATTGTATGTAAAACGGGCTAAGAAAAGGGAACAATATAATTGACACTCATCAATCCCTAAGCCTCAACTCGGATATAAGAGACAAGACTCTATCACTTCACTAGCTATCAAGCATCAAACCTTCACATCACATCTCAGTTCTATCATCATGAAACCTATTTGAGAGTTTCTATAACTGACAACTACTATCTATGAGCCGGTAGTGATACAACGAAGAGATGTCATTGCCACATCCGTCCAGTACCTTGCCGAGGTAAAGGACGAGTCTGTCAATGGATCCAGAAGTCTGTCAAGTCCTCTTTTGGGACAAAGGAAACATCCGCTTTCATGGTCCAATCCTCTCCTACGCTTGTCACGTGATTAATGGGTTCGAGTGGGGCACACTCTTACCCATTTCGGTGCTACTCCTCCTCCCAGGACTCAATATGCTCATAAGTCTGTCAATCTATCGAGAACTCTCATCACCCAACCTCTACGGTAGTGATACAACGAAGAGATGTCATTGCCACATCCGTCCAGTACCTTGCCGAGGTAAAGGATGAGTCTGTCAATGGATCCAGAAGTCTGTCAAGTCCTCTTTTGGGACAAAGGAAACATCCGCTTTCATGGTCCAATCCTCTCCTACGCTTGTCACGTGATTAATGGGTTCGAGTGGGGCACACTCTTACCCATTTCGGTGCTACTCCTCCTCCCAGGACTCAATATGCTCATAAGTCTATCAATCTATCGAGAACTCTCATCACCCAACCTCTATGGGTAAGACTATCTATCCAATCTGAGGAGATTTTTCTCATTCAACTCTATCAGCAATAATTTCAACTATTATAATCATCCACACACTCAATTCAGGACTTAGACTTATACAGACATCATTCTCAGACATTCAAGGCTCTAGACATCCCCTAAGTTCACTATTCTAGTCATTATAGAGAGGAAAGTTTAAGGAATCCAGTCGCAATCACATAGTAAAGGAAAATATACAATAAAAGTAAGCATGATGATCATCACTTCATGATAAAAATTATAGTTTAAGGAATTGAAAACATGCATTCAAGATAATGTATAAGAATTAAAGTAATTATTCAAGAATTTGGAGAAAATTTTCAAGAAACTTTAAAGAACTCCCAAATCAAGATTTAGTCATGAATTCTGTCATCCTAACTTTATTTTGCACATGGGAGGTCAATTTCATACTTTTGGGTAGCCTTTACATACCTGAGAATGGAGATTTTTTCTTCAAGAATTGGAAAACTCCTCTGTAACCCTCACCCTGTCTCTCCTTCTCCTCTCTTAAACTTGCGTAAAAATATTAGACTTGGATTGGTTTTGGGTTTAAAACCCTTTTGTACGAAACTATTTTTTTTAAAAGTATTGGGGATATAAAAATATATCGGGAAGGACGAAATTGCCCTTCCTGAATTTTAAAAGAAAAGTCTGCTTCCTTGTACACTACTGCGCGACGCGCACTAGTGATTTTCTTCAATTTTTCGCAAAGTCTCATTTTTTCGTAATTTTTTGAAAAAAGTATAAGTGTGTTTCTGCGTCTTCTTCGCGTCGCTAAAGGGGTACGGAAATCTCACTGTTTTAAGCTCACTTTGAAAAAATTAATTTGCATTTTTTCGAGTTAAAGCCGAGTCGAGACCATTTTTCGACTCATGTTTTTCGCACTGATTGAAAATCTGGTCTCGAATTTTTCATCGGAGCTTGGAAAGATACGTTGTGCGCACGATGAAGTTTAGGGACGTTTTAGTAATTTCATGGGGTGTTACATGAATTATGACAACTTTTGTTTGGTTTTTGCTCTGACAAAAATAAGACAGTTTAATTATTATATAAAAATAAATCCTTTTATAGAAGTTTATTTATATACTTAAAAGATCATTTTTTAGAAGTGTTTTTATAAACTAAAAAGAATTTGATTTTAGAGTTTGAGTTGAATTAGGACACTTATGATTTGTACGGGTTTTTTTCATTTACAACAATTTTGCTTGTTTTTGGTCTGACAAAAAATAAGGCAGTAATTATTTAACCTTCCACCTTAGTTATTTTCAAAAATAAGACGATTTTGACTTTGCCAAAAAGAGTCCGTATTTTCGTAAAATAAATCGTATGTGAAGAAATTGTATGTTTTAATAAAATTTGATTAAAGTATTACTTAAATAGAACTACAGATATAAGAATTTCTATTTATAGATAATTTTTCTAGTTCAAAAGGGAGACAAAACTATTCTAATTTTTTCTCATATAGTAATACTTGATTATTTTCTTTCTACATCAACTCTATTTTAGTTGAAAAAGAATTTTTTAATAAGAAAATCTTCTTTCTTTGTTATGTTTATTATATTGAATATTATTAAAAT
>JAABOM020061613.1:0-10879 GCA_011800125.2 Solanum clarkiae
TGTCCTAAGAATCTAATAGCAGTTTGAAAAAGTTTAATCTTTTTCGCACTTACAACAAGACCATTTCTTTTAACAATGTTAAAGAAAGTATTCAAATATTTGAAATGAGAATCTATGTCTTCAGAGAAAATCAACACGTTATCAATATAAACAATTGACATATAAGTATAAGGATTAAATATGTTATTCATCATATTCTGGAATTCTGAGGGAGCATTCTTTAACCCAAATGGCATAACATTCCATTCATAAATGTCCGAACGGTATATTGAATGCAGTTTTGTACTTATCATGCTCAACAATTTGAATTTGCCAAAAATCCGATTTCATATCAAATTTACTATAAAGTTTAGCTTTATAAGTTCATTTTAAAAGATCCCTTTTGTTAGGAATCGGATGCCTTATCCATTTCAAAATAGAATTCGGATGCCTTATCCATTTCAAAACAGAATTAAGAGGCTTATAGTTAATTACAAGCCTTGGTGCTCCTCTTTCTTTCTAGGCATTGTTGTTGACATAAAATGCCGCACAACTCCAAGAAGAGTGAGAAGGACAGATTATATCATTTTTGAGTAATTGGTTAATCTCAATTTTACAGACTTCCATCATTTCTTGATTCATCTGAATAGGTCTCGCCTTGATAGGGATATCCGTTTCATCAAATCCAGAAATGTATGGTAGTTCAATAACATGCTTTTTTCTATCCATAAAAGCACTAGGTAAATCAGAGCAAATTTCTTTTTCAAAATGCTTTTGAAGGGATTCGATCTTGGTAACCATTCCCGGGGTTTTTAAAATTTGCTTGATTTGAGAAATCTTAATTTCATCCTTTAAAAATGAAATATGGTTTGAAAGTCTATTAATCTTAAAAAAAGTTTTGTTTTTTAAGAAAACACTTTTTTCCGGAGAAAGGGACTTGACAAACGAGAAAAATACTTTTTGATTAAGTATAGATGCATGGAAGCCATCAAAATCATCAATATAAGGTTTTAATTGATTGATAAATGGCAAACATAAAATAATATCTTCATTAATATTTTCAATGATCACAAAATTATTTGTAAAACAAATGTTATTTCGGCAAATATGAGCTGAGGTTTTGGAACCCATCCTTTAACCTTAATCTCTTTAGATAAATATCTAATTCGATTAAACTCTACAATGGTAAAATCCCAACTAATAACATATGATATTCTTCTGTGAATGAAATATTTACACATTTTGATGTGTAAGGGAAAAGTAGATATTTCCTGCTTCTTCTGGAAGCCATCGCACTATTGCAGGAAGTGTTGAGGAAAGTTTTCTAATTTTCCTCCGAAAGTGCTCCACCAGTCATAGAACCATCGGGCAATGGTGGATTTGAGCAGCTCAGGGCTGTACTTCACAAACCAAGTATCGCTAGGTCTAAGATACATAAAATTAATCCAAGCTTGATTGTATAAGTACCAATTATAGGTCAGAGGTCGGTGCATCATTCTCAATGGTATGGGAGTGAGAAGGTGGTCTGCATGCCACTCAAAGGGTGATAGAATTTTCTTTATAGTGAATTGAGAATTCAAAATAAATTCAGCATTATCCTCTCTATAAATATTTTCGACTTCTATAGAGTCTGTATCCATAAGAATTGCCTCATAGTAAAGGTGAGTATGAAGAGAGTCAAAACTATCAACATAGTTTCTATTTGAACAGCAGGGTTTCATAAGGTCTTGAACTCTGCCACTCTCATAGTCCTTATCTAGGGCTAATATGGAAAACACTTTGGTTGTAAGATTTTCAAAAGTTTCAGGAACTTTAGAAGAGAGTTGGTCTTTGGTTTGGACCTTGGGATCAACTGCCTGAGCAAAAGATTTTGGGATCTTCATTTCATAACTCTTTTTGGTTTGGACCTTTGAAGTAGATTCGGATGAAGGTTTAGGTTTTGGGCCTGGAAGTTTGGAAATGTTTCCCAGGATAGAGAATTTATTCTGCGTTGGGCTTTAAGCCGGACTAGGCAATGGAGGATAAGAAGGCCTTAGCTGAGCTAGGCCCGTGGGACTGAAAGGTCGAGCTATAGGGAGCTGCCTTTTGGGCTTTACATTTTTAAACAGCGAACTAGGCCGTGTTGGCTTTATGACCCTGTAGAAATTCATGGGTTAAGAAATCAAGAAGGGAGTTGTTTTCTCCTTTAATAAAATCAATTTTGAAATCAAAGCTTGATAGTTGAGCTTGCCATCTAGTAAAAATTTATTTTGAAACAAGATTTTTAACATCTTTGGTTAAAATATCTTTTGCAGATTTAAATTCAACACGAAGTAAAAACTCCTACTTTATTAAATCATCTTGAAATTTTATGATACATAGCACTATAGCCAAAACTTTTTTTTTGACAGTACTGTAGTTCTTCTGGGTAGAGTTCCAGACACCAGAAGTAAACCTCACAAGTTGTTCACAACTCTCAGGGTTAATACGTTGTTTAAGGATTCCTCCATAACCTATTTCATAATCATCAGTTTCAACAATCATAAACGCTTCAGGGTTAGGGATACCTAAGCAAGGAAGATTCTGAACGAGGTTCTTGATCTTCTTAACACACTCGGTTTGTTCTTCGCTCCAAGGAAAAGGGTTCTTCCTAGGTCTCCTATATAATGGTTCACAGACTTGCCTAATTTTTGGAATAAAATCTGCCACATAATTGAGACTTCCCAAAAATCGTTGGAGTTGGATCCTATCCTTGATTTCGCCAGGGAACTTGGTGGAGAACTCTATGGCTCTACAAATAGGTTTATAACTACCTTGGTATAAATCATGTCCTAAGAATCTAATAGCAATTTGAAAAAGTTTAATGTTTTTCGCACTTACAACAAGACCATTTCTTTTAACAATGTTAAAGAAAGTATTGAAATGTTTGAAATGAGAATCAATGTCTTCAGAGAAAATCAAAACTTCATCAATATAAACAATTGACATCCAAGTATAAGGATTAAATATGCTATTTATCACATTCTGAAATTCTGAGGGAGCATTCTTTAACCCAAATGGCATAACATTCCATTCATAAATGTCCAAATAGTACATTAAATGCAGTTTTGTACTTATCATGCTCAGCAATTTGAATTTGCCAAAAACCCGATTTCATAACAAATTTACTATAAAGTTTAGCTTTATAAGTTCATTTTAAAAGATCCCTTTTGTTAGGAATCGGATGGCTTATCCATTTCGAAACAGAATTAAGAGGCTTATACTTAATTACAACCCTTGGTGCTCCTCTTTCTTTCTCGGCATTGTTGTTGACATAAAATGCCGCACAACTCCAAGGAGAGTGAGAAGTACGGATTATATCATTTTTGAGTAAATGGTTAATCTCAGTATTACAGACTTCCATCATTTCTTGATTCATCTGAATAGGTTTCACCTTGGTAGGGATATCCTTTTCATCAAATCCAGAAATATATGGTAGTTCAATAACATACTTTTTTCTATCCCAAAAAGTAGTACGTAAATTAGACCAAATTTCTTTTTCAAAATGCTTTTGAAGGGATTCGAGCTTGATGACGATTCCTGGGGTTTTTAAAATTTTCTTGATTTGAGAAATCTTAATTTCATCCTTTAAAAATGAAATATAGTTTGAAAGTCTATTAATCTTAAAAATAGTTTTGTTTTTTAAGAAAACACTTTTTCAGGAGAAAGGGACTTGACAAATGGGAAAAATACTTTTTGATTGAGTATAGATGCATCGATGCCATCAAAATCATCAATATAAGGTTTTAATTGATTGATAAATGGCAAACCTAAAATAATATCTTCATTAATATTTTCAGTGATTGCAAAATCATTTGTAAAACAAATGTTATTACTGCAAATATCAGCTTAGGTTTTGGACCCCATCCTTTAACCTTATTCTCTTTAGATAAATATCTAATTCGATTAAACTCTGCAATGGTAAAATCCCAACTAATAACATATGATATTCTTCTACGAATGAAATATTTACACATTTTGATGTGTAAGGGCAAAGTAGATATTTCCTGCTTCTTCTGGAAGTCATCGAACTGTTATAGGAAGTGCTGAGGGAGGTTTTCGAATTTTCCTCCGAAAGTGCTCTACCAGTCATAGAACCATCGGGGAATTGTGGATTTGAGCTGCTCAGGGCTATACTTCACAAACCAATTTTGGCTAGGTCTAAGATACATAAAATTAAACCAAGCTTGATTGTATAAGTACCAATTATAGGTCTGAGGTTGGTGCATCATACTCAATGGTATGGGAGTGAGAAGGTGGTCCGCATGCCACTCAAAGGGTGACAAAATTTTCTTTATAGTGAATTGAGAATACAAAATGAATTCAGTATTATCCTCACTATAAATATGTTTGACTTCTATGGAGTCAGTATCAACAAGAATTGCCTCATAGTAAAGGCGAGAATGAAGAGGGTCAAAACTATCAACATAGTTTCTATTTGAATAGCAGGATTTAATAAGGTCTTGAACTCTGCCACTCTCATAGTCCTTATCTAGGTCTAATATGGGAAACACTTTGGTTGTAAGATATTCAAAAGTTTCAGGAACTTTAGAAGAGAGTTAGTCTTTGGTTTGGACCTTGGGATCAACTGCCTGGGCAAAAGATTCTGAGATCTTTATTCCATAACTCTTTTTCGTTTGGACCTTTGAAGTAGATCTGGATGAAGTTTTAGGTTTTGGGCCTGGAAGTTTGGGAATGTTTCCTAGGACAGCGAATTTATTCTGGGTTGGGCTTTGACCCGGACTAGGCAATGGAGGATAAAAAGGCCTTAGCTGAGCCAGGCCCGTAGGACTGAAAGATCGAGCTGTAGGTAGCTGCCTTTCAGTCTTTACATTTTTAAATGGCGAACTAGGTTGTGTTAGCTTCATGACCCTGTAGAAATTCACGGGTTAAGAAATCAAGAAGGGAGTTGTTTTCTCCTTTAATAAAATCAATTTTGAAATCAAAGCTAGATAGTAGAGCTTGCCATCTAGCAAAAATTTATTTTGAAACAAGATTTTTAACATCTTTGGTTAAAATCTCTTTTGCAGATTTACAATCAACACGAAGTAAAAACTCCTTGTTTATTAAATCATTTTTAAATTTTGTGATACATAGCACTATAGCCAAAACATCTTTTTTGACAGTACTGTAGTTCTTCTAGGTAGAGTTCCAGACACCAGAAGTAAACCTCACAAGTTGTTTACAACTCTCAGGGTTAATACGTTGTTTAAGGATTCCTCCATAACCTATTTCAGAAGGATTAGTTTCAACAATCATAAACACTTCAGGGTTAGGGATACCTAAGCAAGGAAGATTCTGAACTAGGTTCTTGATCTTCTTAAGACATAGGTTTGTTCTTCACTCCAAGGCAAAGGGTTCTTCCTAAGTCTCCCATATAATGGTTCACAGACTTGCCTAATTTTTGGAATAAAATCTGCCACATAATTGAGACTTCCCAAAAACCATTGGAGTTGGGTCTTATCCTTGATTTTCTTTAGGGAACTTGGCAGAGAACTCTATGGTCTACAAATAGGTATATAACTACCTTGGTATAAATCATGTCCTAAGAATCTAATAGCAGTTTGAAAAAGTTTAATCTTTTTTGCACTTACAACAAGACCATTTCTTTTAACAATGTTAAAGAAAGTATTCAAATGTTTGAAATGAGAATCAATGTCTTCAGAGAAAACTAACACGTCATCAATTTAAACAATTGACATATAAGTATAAGGATTAAATATGCTATTCATCATATTGTGGAATTCTAAGGGGGCATTCTTTAACCCAAATGGTATAACATTCCATTCATAATGTCCAAACGATACATTGAATGCAGTTTTATACTTATCATGCTCAGCAATTTGAATTTTCGAAAAACCCTATTTCATATAAAATTTACTATAAAGTTTATCTTTATAAGTTCGTTTTAAAAGATCCCTTTTGTTAGGAATCGGATGCCTTATCCATTTCAAAATAGAATTAAGAGGCTTATAGTTAATTACAAGCCTGGGTGCTCCTCTTTCTTTCTCGGCATTATTGTTGACATAAAATGCCGCACAATTCCAAGGGGAGTGAGAAGGACGGATTATACCATTTTTGAGTAAATGGTTAATCTCAGTTTTATAGACTTCCATCATTTCGTGATTCATCTGAATAGGTCTCACCTTGGTAGGGATATCCTTTTCATCAAATCCAGAAATGTATGGTAGTTCAATAACATGCTTTTTTCTATCCCAAAAAGCAGTAGGTAAATCAGAGCAAATTTCTTTTTCAAAATGCTTTTGAAGGGATTCGATCTTGGTGACCATTCGCAGGGTTTTTAAAATTTTCTTGATTTGAGAAATCTTAATTTCATCCTTTAAAAATGAAATATGGTTTGAAAGTCTATTAATCTTGGAAAAAGTTTTGTTTTTTAAGAAAACACTTTCTTCAGGAGAAAGGGACTTGACAAATGGGAAAAATACTTTTTGATTAAGTATAGATGCATGATGCCATCAAAATCATCAATATAAGGTTTTAATTGATTGATAAAAGGCAAAGCTAAAATAATATCTTCATTAATATTTTCAGTGATCACAAAATCATTTGTAAAACAAATGTTATTATTGCAAATATGAGCTTTAGAAAGTTTATAATCAATTTTCATCCGCTCACCTGTTGCAGAATATAGACGAGTAGTACCCTTTTCAAGGTACTTGAGAGGAACGAGACCTTTCACAATACAATTGTGATCGGCTCCACTGTCAAGCAGTGCAATCTTGTTAAGCACTAAGTATTTTGCAACAACCAGTTTGATAGGAATATGCTGGCTGAGGGACTTGATAGTGAAAACAGAAGGTTGTTCTTCTGGAGAATTAGAAATAGGTTGTTCTCCAGGAAAGTCTGCAATATGATCTGTGTGTCAGTGAATGAGACTGACTTTCCTTTGTCATCTTGCAGTGAGACGTCTCTAAGGACCTGCGCAGTAAGAGAATCAATCTCAATCTTTTCTAAGCAAGATTTGATATCTTTTACTTCTTGCTTAAGGGATTTCATTTCTTCCCTGAGGTCCAAAACAGAAGGTTCAGCAGGTTTTTCAAACCTGGAGATGACTGTTTTCATATTAAAAGGTTCCACGGCCTTAGAAGATTTCTTTGAATTAAGGATAAGTTTCTTTAATTCAAGAAGGTATTTGGCACGAGACTCATCATCTTTGATGTGGTTGATTACATCAAAGAGAACTTCTTTAGAATCCTCAGTAATGACACTAATGGTATTATTAGTGCAATCACAAAAGACACCTTCACAAAGAAACTCCTTGCCAGATTGACTATTATCAGATTCATATGCGACATTTATGTTTTCTTCGTCACTGTATTCATCTGAAGACGAGTAATCTGAGGAAGAGTTACTTTCTTGAAAAATAGAAAAGAGTTTTTCTTTAGCTTCTTCATCAAGACCTAAGAGATTAATCTTCTTTTTCTTCTTAGAAGATTTACACTGGTTGGCACGATGTTCGGATTTACCACAATTCCATCAAACATCTTTCTTTTCAGAAGGCCGATGTTTCCTAAATTTTTTCTTGCGTTTATCTTTAGACGTTTCATACCCATGTTTTCTAGGTTTACGCAAAAACTTCTTAGCTGCTTTTTTAGCTGCTTTAGAAGGAGGAGATTCGAGTTTAGTGAAGCCAAAGTCTTGGAAGAAGCTTCCTAGCTCTGTTCTAGTAGTCAAACGATCCTTTTTGAGTCGACTCTTGAGCTTTAGCTCAGTGCAAAGCTCAAGGCCTACGACTTTGATAAAACTGATAAGGTCTCCCTAAGTCATTTGGCTATAGGGTACCTTAACGCCACAATGATCACGGATTTTGGTCCTAACCTTTTCCGCGAAGAGAGGAGGTAATCTGCTAAGGAATCTTTCTTTCCAAAAATCATTATCACAATCTGAGCGAATCATGACTTTGGCTAGGAAATTATCTTTGTACCACCTGAAGTCTGTGAGTTTAGGGCACTTGAGATTGTTCAAGATTTCAAGACTTCTATCTTCGAAGAGTTTGGGTTAACCTACAAAATGTTTAGCAATGTGGTAAAGGAGAGTAGCACAAGCATCCTCTTTGGGTTTGTGCATAACGGTTTAACTACCACCTTCAACTTTTATAGTGGTAGACACTGTAGTAGCATCAAGTAAGCTACGCTTTAAACTATCAGCGAAATAATTAAGCCACCAATGTCTAAGCATACCAGTGAATCCTGATACTATCAGTGTGGCTGCTTCTTTATCAGAAGCACCTTGAATATTGTAGGCAGTGATGGCAACACCCATCTCAGTGAGTTTGGTGAATATCTGATGTTCAGAAAGAGCATCGATATTCCATTCAACAATGTCACTGCCAGAAAATGAGGATGAAGAAAGAAAAGGATTGTCCTCGTAGTGAACATCTGGAAAAGAAGGACGAGAATAATAATTCTTCCGAGTATGAAATCTACTCTGGATTTTTGAAATAGAATTCTCAGTCAAAGTTTGAAAACTAGCCTTTTCTTTGCTAGTGGCAGATTTTTCTGAGATAGTAAACTTAGCTAACTTCTCATTTATTTTATCGAGAAGTTCGCTAGAGACTTTAAAGTCTGTACTGAGTTTGGGAAAGTTGTCTTTAGAAAATTCAGGAGGCTTGAATATAGGATTAGGCTCAAACGTACTTCTGGAAGTATTGGGCCTAGTATTGGCTATAGGGGGTTGGAAGACAGATTTAGTTTTTGACTCTTCCAACTGCTGTGCAACAGTGTATAGAAGTCTATTGGTATAATTGTTTTGTTCAATCACCTTATCTAAATCTTTATTAAGAGTAGCAAGGTGAGGTTTCTCGCTTTTAAGCTTGAATGGGGAAGCAGGAATGATTTCATTGGAATGAGGAATTTTTATCCCTTCTAGCGGAGGAATGGTAGACTCTACAACTTTGTTAGTTTGAGTATACCATTTCTCTACAAGGACAGAAAGAGACTCCTTTTGGTCATCTAATTTCCTGGTGATTTCAAGCCTTCTAAAAAATTCAATATCATATTTTAGACGCTTCATGTCTGCAATCCATTGCTTGGAAAATATAGACCTTTTATTTTGAGAGAATGTATGACTATACCAGGCAACTTTAAGTTTGTTTTCCGGTACTAGCCAAAGAGCTTTCAATGATTTCATATTAGGGGAGAAGTCGGATTCAACAGTAACAACTACAAGACCTGGATCTGAATATTGCCTTGGGGGCTCCATGTCAGATGCAGTAGGACTATAGGGTTTTTGGAGTTTTGGATGATATTATTACTTTAGGGATTTCCCCTGAATAATCAACTCCTTTTACATGGCCAGTGCTTTCACCATTATTCCGACCAGTAAAGGGTTTCTTGGACGCACAACTAATGCTTTCGCTTCGGCTCGCGTAATTTATAGTAGTATTATTATCTTCTTCCTCCGGGGGTTTGAAAGAAGTGGATGAATTGGAGACACTTCTACGGGGTAGAAAGTCGAGAAATCATAGACTAACTGAGCCATCAGAGTGTTGAATGGCTCGATCGAGTTGTCTACTTTCTGGATAAGAAGGCAATGACTGTATTATAGATTCAAAATGCCAATATGGGTTAGCTAGAAGATCATTCCATTTAAGGAGTCTGGGAACAAAGATAGTACTACGCTCATGGTTTGCTTCCATTAGCATAGTAACACCTTTCACACTCTTGATTCTGGCTTTCGGGGCCAGAGTGGTTCCCATGAGTCGATAGTAGACTCGATATATAACAGCTATTTCATGAGTTTCCAATCTGCTGTTCATATTTTTTGTCTTGATATTCAATGTTAGAGCATCCAAAATATTAGGATCATTGATATCAACAGAGAAATTAGGATAACAATCAAAGTAAACGGGGCCATCAGCAAGGTTACTTTCGAGTGCTCCTAACAGAGAATCATCAAAATTTAAAAATTTTGCATCACGTAAAAGTGCACAAATAGGAATATATACACCTCTTCTAAATAAGGGTTTAACAGCAACTTGAACAAGAACAATATGCAGATAATTAAATTGTATTTTATATCTAGTTATGTCATGTTCATTTAACAATTTAATAATTTCCAGAGAATTATTGATTGCTATAGTGGATTCACAAGTTTTAATATTATATTTTTCAATAAGATTAAAATGACCTATCTGATAGATCTTATTAAAAGGTTGTTCAGGCATACTCCAGTTATCCAAGCTAGCTTCAGTTTGGGCAATCTGAGTTACCCTGGAAGAAACATTAACAGTATTTAAAATGTTTTGATTCATTTTAAAAGAGTACTGTTCAGAGTCCTATATTAAACTAATCATGTTATGCAATTAAAAGAATAACAATATAAAAAGTTTGAATAGATTTTAGATCTAACTATTGTTGGTTTATACGGATCTATATGTTCTCTTGGGTTTACCTCTCTCTCTCTCTCTAAAGTTATCTTGGCGACGGGAACACCTAAGGTCTAACACTCGCCCTCCTGGCTTCTACGACCTCTAGTCAGGCTTGCCAACGTCCAACCCGGGAATTAATCGGATACCTCACACTTAGAGTGAAATAAGTACCTCACACAACATAGAATCAGTATAAAATATAATAGTAAGATTTAAAATGTATAAAAACTTTAAACATCAGTATTCAAGTAATTAAAATAATATTTTAGTTTAAAATCAGGCTTCGAACAGTATATGAGTTTAATTGCTCATGGTAAACTTAGATACTGACATCATGGCTCTGATACCAAATGGGGCGGGACCAATAAAATATTTTTAAAACAATATTTAAATAGAGTACTTACTTAAATCAGTCTTCTATCAATCTCGGATGGAGCCAAAGATTGACTATTTTTTGGCCTTGGAGTATGATGGAATAAAGCAAAATGGCTC
>JAABOM020061614.1:0-10879 GCA_011800125.2 Solanum clarkiae
AGAAAATAATTTCATTAAATTTTTTCTCCCAAATTTTATATGAAGAGATTCATTGGGATGTCTATAATTAAAATATTTTTTTTCATTGAAAGTTAATTTATTATTCAAATCAGTTATAAAATGTATATAAATACTAGTGATATTAAAAATAATAAAATTACAATTAAACAATATGAATTTAAAATTAAAACAAATATCATAATTTCAAGAAAATAAGTATACCCCGCTTCACTTTCAACTCCATCTTCTATGATAGGAGAATATTTGTTATTATTATTGTTGTTGTTGTAAAGAAAAGAATCATGTCAACATACTTTACAACATCATTGGCTAAATTAAATGTAATAAATAAAATTAATTACAAGCATGCTTGATCTTCCATCATGGAGCTCATTTACATGCAGGATTAGTTTTGGGCACGTCACTATCTCTACATGCTTTTTTTCTAAATTTAAAATAAGAGTAACGTATTACTATTTATTCTTATAGATAGAATACGTAAATATAGCCATTTCTGATCTCTCATGTCATTCCAAATGTATTTTATAATCTTATTGACCGCCAAATAGGGACCAATTTTGACTCAAATGATGCCTAAATTTCTTTTCTTTTTCAACTAATTAAACAAGGTGGTTAATTAACGACGAATGAATTGAACGGTATTCCAAATTTAGAGAACTTTTATAATTTATTGTAAATTATTATTTTAAATGTTGGATAAATTTATGATATTTTGGGATTTTAAATTTAATAGATATATTTATGATAATTTTTTAGAAATACTTTTTTTTTGGTAACACATATAAATATTACTATTAACAATATAAAAATAATACACCTAAAAAGCGCCTAATCTCATGACCATCTTCGAGGAAGAGTATCATAAGAACTAAGCCCCTATCAAATCTTTAAT
Source organism: Solanum clarkiae (assembly GCA_011800125.2). Classification (NCBI taxonomy): domain Eukaryota; kingdom Viridiplantae; phylum Streptophyta; class Magnoliopsida; order Solanales; family Solanaceae; genus Solanum; species Solanum clarkiae. The sequence continues at coordinate 914 of JAABOM020061614.1, forward strand.
TACACAGAGAGATATAACACCCACGAAAGTCTTGTCTCTAATTACACAAAGAAATTGTAACACCCTAAGAAAGTCTTAACTTAGATCAGCTCAAAATTTAGAAAATCAGTTCAGGATTTGCACCAGTTGTGATTTACGAGTGTAATTATGGGTCATGAATTACTTTACGAACCGTAATGATATTCGTAGATAAGGCTTTGAGATTGATCCAAATTCTTGAGCTTTATGATCTATGTTTACGAGTCGGGGCCCCTTCTACGAACCGTACTTAGACTCGTAAATAAAGTCTGCAGCCCAAAATTTTAATACTTTTCACAGGCTAAGGTTTACGATCCGTAGAAAGAGTCAATAACCTAACCTTTCAATTTATAGTGAAGCTAGGTTTGAGCACCACACGAGGGGTCATCTACCTCGTGTAGAAAATTTTATGGCCCGTCGAACGATCTGTAGATGGTTTGGAGATAATTTTAATGAAGGTTAAATTAGCTTTATTTTACCTTTTTCAGTTTTTGATTTTTTTTAAAAAAACGTGTGTAAACTTGTTAAGTCTTTGAATGGACTAAAACAAGCAGCCAAACAATGGCTGGCAAAATTTGACCATATAATACAATCAAATGATTCTAAAATTAATGAATGTAACAAATATGTTTACATTAAAAATACTCTAAATAAAGTTGTCATTATTTCTTTATATGTAGATGATTTGTCGATAGTTAGGAGTAACGTCATTGCCAATATAAATACTATTAAGCATGTGTTTTCTAGTAAGTTTAATATATAAAAGTCTAGGCGTTGCTTATTTGATATCAGAAATTAAGATTCACAAAACTCCACAAAGTCTGTCATTGTCTCAATCTCATTAAATTCGGATGGTACTTGAAAAATTCAAGTACTTAAACCATAAAAGTGCAAAAACATCAATTGATCTGAACCTTGATCTTACTAAGAATAAAGGTGAAGATCGGTCTCTATTGGATTATGCTAGAGTATTGAAAAGTTTTGATGTACATCATGAACTGTGCATGATCAAACATAACTTGTGCTATAAGTAAAATGAGTTAATACACAAGTAATCCCTACAAAAATTATTGAATGATAATGTAATGAGTTTTGGAATATACAAAACACGCTCAAAACTTTGTGTTGGTTTGCATTACAACAAGTATTTGACATTTCTTGAAGAATATAGTGATGCAAATTGGATTACTGGGTCAATTAAAATTGATTCTACAAGTTAAACAAACATGTATAACTCGCTCGACAATGGAGTCTGAGTTCATAACCTTAGATAAGGCTAGTAAAAAAGTTGAATGAATCCAAAATCTTAAAAGATATTTTATTTTAGCCCAAATTAAAGGCTCTTATATGTATATATTGTGTTAGTCAAGTTGCAATAGAAAGAACTAGGAGCGTAATATACAATGGTAAGTCTTGTCAGAAAGGATGAAGATACAATACTGTTAGACAACGACTCTCTAGTGAAATATGACAAGTAACTATTTAAATTCAATGAATAATATATTGGATTCACTTACAAAAGGCATAACTAGAGAGGGAGTTGAGAGATTATCAATGGGAAAATAATATGGATAAGGACAAATCATCATGATGTTAACTCTATCTACAAGACTGGGGATCCTAAGATCTAGGATTAAGAAGATAAAACAAAGTCATCGATGATGGTTCAACATTATCAATATAATTTTTATGATTCATTCTCACGATGTAACAATGTTCAACAACATGGATAAGGCATCAATTAAGACCTTTTAGTAATTTCTAAGTTTGGTACTGTGAGACTCCGTGTTTTTTGTCTTGCATAATATAGGTAGTGTGGTATGTTATTGTAACGATCCCAAAAAGTGCCCAAAAATGTGCCTCGAAAGTGCCCTGAGTCGTAATTTTTATATATCTCAAAATTCATGCGCGATATCGAAAATCCGACTTCATATTCTTGTTCAAGGGTCATTTTGAGTGTAAAATGAGTCTAATCCCAATTTAAGAGAAATGATCAGTAATTTCGATTATCTAAAAATGCAATTTCGAGTGGGATTTACGTGCCGTTTCCATGACGCGCACCAATGTTAAAACTGGTGCAAATTTTTTACTTCGGTCCAAAACTTCCAAGTCTTGGGCCTAAGTGTTCCCAAATATGAAAATACCTATACTTAGCCAATTTTCACCCTCATATCATTCTAAACATTCCCCAATACTCATTCAAACACATAGCCAAATATTTTAATCCTAAACTCTAGTCTCCAAACCATTTCTGGATCTTAAGGATTGCACTCAAGCTTCAAGTCTCCATCTCCAGTCCTTATCAAATTCATCCCCAAAGCTAAGGTATGTGGGTTTGTTTCATGGGTTCCTTTCACCCATGATACCCAAGCTTCTTTTTACTTAAATTTGCATGATTTAAAGATGATTTATTCATGAGTTTTATTTATTATGAAAATCACTGCATACTATGTTGGGGTTTATGAAACTATGACTGTTTTGCTATGTTTTGAGCTATAAAACCAAGCTCAATTGTAAGATCTGATGAAGGGTTTTGATATATATTTCTTGAGGATGTTACCAAGTATCTATTGATGGTTTCACATTGGATTTTCTAGCATGATGACACTCTTGAATTGCATGATTTCACTACGCACCCTCTAAGTATTTGATAAAATATCTCGTTATGGTTTCTTGAGAAATTGAAGGTCCAATGCATGTTTTATAAGTTGAATGACTATATAATGATGATATGATGATGAAATAATGATGAAACGGATGTATGTATATGGTATTCTCTATATAGTGTTGGAATGTGACCATGCCCTAGTTAGGGATTGCGCGTCGGGTAACCTTGTCAAGGGGTTCGTACCTTGATAACCTATCGAGGGGTTTGTACTCCGGTACCACGGGTAGAAGGGTGCGACTATCCATCAACCTTGTTGGGGGTTTATACCCATCAACCTATCGAGGGGTTTGTACTTCGGCACCACGGGTGGTAGGATGCAAGGATCCACCAGCCTATTGATGGGGTTTGTACCTCAATCACCAATGGTGGTAGGGTATGACGATCTACCAATAGTTTAACGGTATCTTCTTACACATATGTTATATCCTAAGCAAGCATGTTTTACTTAAGCATTAATCATACATGTCATATTATTACTATACTAGCTATTGTTTATCTTTATGTATTTTGACGATGATGCCTATCTCTTATTACATTGCATCCTACATACTTATTACATTCAAATATACTAACGCATACTCTATGCCTACATGATGTCATCATATAGGAACCGAAGCACCGCTTGATCATCCTCCTCCACGTGGCTAGTTCGATTGTCCTACAAGCTTGTTGGTGAGTCCTTCATTTTGGGGACGTTCGTTATGTTCTCTTGCTATATTAAGATTATCTTTCTTTTGGTTATGTATTGACTATGAGGGTAAAGGTCGGTTGCTTGTCTTGGCCCCCGCTCTTATCTATGTAGTAGAGGTGTTGTTGGACATGTTATGTATCTAGGCTATGAGCCTTGACTCTCTTGTTCTTGATGTTATGATATGGGAGTTTGCCCTTAGTCCCGATTCCCTTGTTTTATGCTTATTTCTCATTGTTATTTTAATTGCTTCTGCGACCAAGGATGTATAATGATATGCTATGATGCTTGTTTTGGGTTCCTTCGGGTTCCCCATTCGTCGATCACGTCTAGGCCCTAGGCTTGGGCCGTGACAAAGATGGTATCAGAGCACTAGGTTGTTAGATCCATGGTCCAACACACCACATTAATTAGAGTCCTATTCATGGTTGTGTTGTGCACCATAACTATGAGTAAGAGGCTATGAGACGTTTTAGGAAATGTTTCCCTTCTTTATGTTCTAAGTCGTGCTATAGAGTTGAAGTAATCTTTTCTCCCATAACACTTGTTTTTTACTACGCTAGATCATGTCTAACACGAGAGAAAGACGAGCCCACACGCCTGAGGAGCAACCGGTCGATGGAGAGCTTAGGGATGCTCTCACCTTGCTTGCACAAGTGGTGGCTAATCAAGCTAATCAAGGGACCCAAGCCCCTCATGCTCCTACATCGACCTCTCGGGTGAGAGACTTCATGAAAATGAATCCCCCGAAATTCCATAGGTCAAGGGTAAGTGAGGACCCTCAAGAGTTCATTGATAAGGTTTAGAAGATTTTGTCTATCATGGGTGTGAGGTCGGAGGCTAAGGCGGAGTTAGCGGCCTACCAACTCAAAGGAGTAGCTCAATATATGGTGCAACCAATGGAAGGAAAAAGAAGGGAGTCAACTATGTGGTGCTTTGGGAGGAGTCCAAGGTAGCGTTCCTTAATCGATTCTTCCCCTTTGAACTTAGGGAAGTTAAGTTGGTGGAATTTATGAACTTGAGAGAAGGGTTCATGAGTATGAGGGAGTATGCCCTCAAGTTCAACCAACTTTCGAAATATGCTCCACATTTGGTGGTCGACTCAAGATCTACGATGAACAAATTTATGATAGGTGTGTCCGACTTGGTCAGTGATGAGTGCCGATTTGCTATATTGATTAGTGACATGGACTTATCACGTTTGGTGACCTAACAAATGGAAGAGGATAAATTAAGGAAGAGGAGGGGTCATAAGGCTAAGAGGGCCCGTTTCGAGGGTAAGTTCCACAAGGGTGGTCGAATCCACCAAGGCTAAGGGTCCTTTCATGCTTCTAATAGAGGATTTGCCAATGACCTCCTAAGGACCTAATGAGTTGGTGTTGTGGTTCCTAATAAGGTGTGTCCTAGGTATGATAAGGGTCATAATGACCTATGCTTGAGAGATACTAATGCACGCTTTGGTTGTGGGGAAGTGGGTCACAAAAAGGTGGATTGCCCTTGAAATTGCAACAAGGGCAAAGAGGTTCGTCCACAAGGTGCTAATGTAGTTCCTTTGGGGAGAGGTGGCTGACAAGATGGTGCCCTAAGGCACAGTCGATTTTATGCTTTGTATGGGAGGCAAGGGGTAGATGAGGTCCCCGATGTCGTTACCATTATGTTGAAAATCTTTCACTTTGATGTGTATACATTGATTGATCCGGGTGCCATTCTTTCTTTTGTTATCCCCTTTGTTTCTAAAAAGTTTTATGTTGACCCCAAGTTGTTGCATGATTCATATGAGGTGTCTACTCCTATTGGTGAATCTATTGTTACTAAAAAAGTTTATAGAAGTTGTCCCATTTGCATCTTGTATAAAATATTGCCTTGTGATCTTGTTCAGTTAGACATGGTTGATTTTGATATTATCCTTAAGATGGATTGGTTGCACACATACTATGCTTCTATTAATTGTAGAACCCATAGGGTTAAATTTCAATTTCCTAATGAACCTGTCCTTGAGTGAGAGAGTCAAGATGTGGTGGTCAAGGGTAGATTCATCTCTTGCATTAAAGATCGTAGGTTGATCTCTAGGGGGTGTCTTTACCATCTTTTGAGGGTTAGGCAGGTGGAGTCTAAAGTTCTTCCCATAGAGTTGGTTTTGATTGTAAATGAGTTTCTTGATGTCTTCTCAAATGACCTTCCTGGTGTTCCTCCAAAAGGAAAATAGACTTTGGCATAGACCTCCTCCCCGATACTCAACCCATTTCTATTTCCCCTTACCGTATGGCCCCAGCGGAATTGAAGGAGTTGAAGGAGAAATTGAGGGACTTGTTAGAGAAGGGGTTCATTAGGCCTAGTCAATCACCTTGGGATGTACCGATGTTGTTTGTGAAAAGGAAGGATTTTCAGGTCCCTTAGGATGTGTATTGACTACCAACAACTCAATAGAGTCACCATCAAGAATAGATATCCTCTTCCAAGTTTTGATAATTTGCTTGACCAATTGCGAGGGGCTAGCCATTTTTCTAAGATTGATCTTCGATCCGGGTATCATCAAGTGAAAGTGAGGGAGTGTGATATTCCCAAGACGGCCTTCCAGACTAGATATGTGCATTATGAGTTTGTTGTGATGTCTTTTGGGTTGACCAATGCATCGACCATTTTCATGGACCTTATCAATAGGGTTTTCAAATCCTACCTTGATTTATTTGATGTGGTATTCATTGATGATATTTTAATCTATTTTCATGGTGAGGAGGAGTATAGGGCTCATTTGAGGGCTGTGTTGCAAAGATTGAGGGAAGAGAAATTGTATGCTAAATATGAAAAGTGTGAATTTTGATTGAGGGGGGTTTCCTTCCTAGGACATGTGGTGTCGGGGCATGGTATTAAGGTGGATCCTAAGAAGACCGATGTGATTAAAAATTGGCCTAGACCATTAATCCCATTGGACATTAGCAGCTTCTTGGGCTTAGCGGGCTATTATCGAAGGTTTGTGAATGGGTTCTCTGCTGCTGCTTCCTCTATGACAAAATTAACTCAAAAGAAGGCTCAGTTTATGTGGACCGATGAATGTGAGAGGAACTTCCAAACCTTGAAAGATAAACTTGTGTCCGCTCCTATATTGTCACTACCAGATGAGCTTGAGGGATTTGTGGTGTATTGTGATAATTCTAGAGTTGGTTTGGGTTGTGTGCTAATACAGAATGGTAAGGTGATAACCGATGCTTCTAGGCAACTCAAAGTGCATGAAAAGAACTACCCTGCTCATGATCTTGAATTGATCGCCGTAGTATTTACTTTGAAAATTTGGCAAGATTATTTGTATGGGGTGCATATTGATGTGTTCACCAATCATAAGAGCCTCCAATATGTCTTCACTAAAAAAGATCTCAAGTTGAGGCAAAGAAGGTGGCTAGAACTTCTTAAGGGTTATGATATGAGTGTGCATTATTATCCGGGTAAGGCAAATGTGGTGGCAGTTACCTTGAGTAGGGTGTCCACGGGTAGCCTAGCTCATGTTGATGGTGGTGATAAGGAGATGGCTAGAGAAGTGCATCAGTTGGCTAGATTGAAGGTTAGATTGGAGAAGGTTGGTAATGGTGATGTTATTGTTGTGGATGGTTCTAAGTCTTCTTTGGCTGATGAGGTGATGGCAAAACAAGATCTTGGTCTTCCTTATTAGAATTGAAGGTCTTGGTGAAAGAGGGAAAGGTGGAGCTTTTCTCCCCAGGGGGAGATGGTGCCCTTAGGTACCAAGGTTGATTGTATGTACCGTGTGTTGATGTCTTGATAGAAAAGATCTTTGATGAGGCTCATAACTCTTCTTATTCCTTTCACCCCAGTTCCACCAAACTGTATAGAGATTTGAGAGAGGTGTATTGGTGGGGAGGCATGAAAAGGGACATTGCCAAATTCGTTTCCGGTTGTTATAGCTGTCAACAAGTCAAAGCCAAGCATCAAAAGTCGGGTAGCCTAACCCAAGATATAGAGATTCCTACTTGGTAGTGGGAGGTGATTAATATGGATTTTGTGGGAGGGGGGGGTTTTCCAAGACTAGAAAAGTTTAATTCCATTTGAGTTGTGGTTGATAGGATGACAAAATCGGCTCACTTCCTACCCGTTAAGACCACATAAGGGGCTGAATATTATACAAGGTTATACATCCATGACTTGGTAAGGTTACATGGAATTCCTTTGTCCATCATATCGAATCGTGGTGCTCAATTTACCTCACATTTTTGGAGGTCCTTCCAAAGGAGTCTTGGTACTAGAGTTAAGCTTTCTATGGCCTTCCACCTTCAAACGGATGGCCAAGACAAAATGATCATCCAAACCCTTGAGGATATGCTTAGAGCATGTGTGTTGGAGCTTAAAGGTAGTTGGGACGATCATCTTCCGTTGATTGAGTTTGCCTACAACAATAACTATCATTCTAGCATCGGTATGACTCATTTTGAGGCTCTCTATGGTAGACGTTATAGATTACTAGTGGGGTGGTTTGAAGTTGGTGATATGACCTTGATAGGACCAGATTTGGTTATGGAGACTCTTGAAAAGGTTAGGATGATTAGAGAAAGGTTGAAGACGGCCCAAAGTCGTCAAAAGTCTTACGCTGATGTAAGGAGAAAGGGGCTAAAATTCAAGGTTGATGATTTGGTCTACTTGAAAGTGTCACCCATAAAGGGTGTGGTCCATTTTTTTAAGAAAGGCAGGTTGATCCCAAGATAGGTGGGTCCTTATAGGGTTATGAGAAGGGTTGACAAGGTAGCTTATGAGTTGGAATTGCCTAGGGAAATGGATTTAGTTCATCTGGTGTTTCATATGTCTATATTGAGGAAATATGTGGATGATCTGAATGCTATTGTGCCTCTTGATATTGTGGGTATGGTTGAAGATAATTTGACATATGAAGAGGTTCTGATTCAAATTTTAGATAGGCAAGTGAGAGGTTGAGAAACAAAGAGGTGACTTCCGTTAAGGTCCTTTAGAGGAATCAATAAGTTAAGAGTGCTACTTGAGAGGTCGAAGCGGACATGCAAAAGCGGTATCCTTACCTTTTTCACTCCGCTCAAGCCTAAGGTATTGATCTAAGTCCTTTATATGATCTCAAGTCTTAAGTTCAACCCTTTGTCGTTGCATATATTCATGTTTAAATTGACAAGTTCATGATGATTTTACACTTATGATGAGATTTTTAAAATGATATTTAAGTGCATTATTGCATCTCTATGTAGGATAAAATTATCATGTTTTTGTCTCTCATATACGTCTCTTTCAAATTCAGGGACGAATGTTCTCAAGGGGGAGATATTATAATGACCCCAAAAAGTGCCCGAAAATGTGCCTCGAAAGTGCCCAGAATCGTAATTTTCATATATATCAAAATCTGTATGCGATATCGAAAATCTGACTTCATATCTCGTTCAGGGGGTTATTTGAGTGGAAAATGGTTCTAACCCTAATTTAAGAGCAAATGATTAGCAGTTTTGATTTTTCAAAAATGAAATTTCCATTGGGGTTTACGCGCCCCTTCCGCGATGCACGCTAGTGTTAAAACTAGTGCAGATTTTTTACTTCAGTCCAAGACTTTCAAGTCTTGGGCATAAGTCTTCCCAAACGTGAAAATACCTATACTGAACTATTTTTCACCCTCATATCATTCTAAACATTCTCCAATACTCATTCAAACACCTAGCCCAATATTTTACTCCTAAACTCAAGTCTCTCCGGATCTTAAGGATTGCACTCAAGCTTCCAGTCTCCATCTCCAATCCTCATCAAGTTCATCTCTAAAGCTAAGGTATGTGGGTTTCTTTCATAGGTTCCTTTCACCCGTGATACCCAAGCTTCCTTTTACTTAAATTACACGATTTAAAGATGATTACTTATGAGTCTTATTTATTATAAAAATCACTGCACACTATGTTGGGGTTTATGAAATTGTGACTATTTTGCTATTGTTTGAGCTATGAAACCAAGCTCTATTTTAAGATTTGATGAAGAGCTTTAATGTATATTGCTTGAGGGTGTTACCAAGTATCTATTGATGGTTTTAATGTATTTTCTATCCTGATAACACTTTTGAATTGCATGGTTTTACACTAGCACTACGCACCCTCTAAGTGTTTGATAAAATGTCCGGTTATGATTTCTTGAGGAATTGAAGGTCCAATGCATGTCTTATGAGTTGAATGACTATATGATGATTAGGGATGGCAATGAAGCGGGTGCGGGGCAGGTTGAGCTCAATCCGCAAATATGTTAAAATCGTACCTCCCACCCCGCATGATGATTTTTTTATTTTCAACCCGCCGTGCACCTCCCCGCATAAATCTGCCCCGTTTAAATTTTAAAGTTCTTTAATTTCTTAGTGAATTTAATTTTTTTGGCTAATTAACGTCTCAACAACTAATTAATTATTTTTAGTTGACATTTTAACAATTATTTCTTAATCGTTAATTAAAAGTTTCCAACTAGCATTTTAACAACTAATAATTTACCAGACATGTTTAGTTTAAATTTTATAGAAAATAAAATTAAAGTCAATGTTTAATATAAAAAATTTATATCTTTAATTTTTACTAATTAGAAAAATTTTATTTCTTCGAAT
>JAABOM020061615.1:0-10878 GCA_011800125.2 Solanum clarkiae
ACAAAGATTCTCTCTTCCAAATCCCAATTTCGCCGAATACAAATATCCATCTAACAATATTTTTGAGTATAAGCTACAAATATCCATCAAACAATCATTTTGAGTATAAGCGGAAGCTTGGGTTTACTTGTTTATCACCAAAAAGGATGAAGATTTGGGTTTTCAATGATGGAAAACAAGATTCGGAGTTGAGGATGGAATTGAAGATATACAGGGGATGCAAAGACTTTCAACCATAGGTGGGTTTATAATGTAGATATTTCTTTGATGTTGGATGACAATAGAGTTATCTTCTACAAGCTGCAGGACAAAAGGTTTAACGTAGTGAAACTAAAGGAATGCTGGTCTACTGGTAATCGAGATTTTCCATTTTCGATCAGATTTAGAGCCATTTGATCTTAGGATGCCAGGAGCCAACATTGTTTCCTCCATCCAAACACTTCTATTGGCCCTCTTGGATTTCCATGATTATTGTTTTCATTGTTGTTTTCGGTATTTGGTCATTTTCTCATGCATGAGACAATGTCATATGATTTTTAAGGATCATATAGCTGACATCAAATTGCTTGGATTAGTTTTCTATCTAAACAGTTGTTGTAATGATCTGCAGATTCTTCTCACATGATTGAACCTATAAATTACGAATGTCTTGTATTTATGATAGCATGTTATGAAATTCAGAAGCATCTCTTTAATATCTCCATCTAGATATTTCCTTTTATGGTAATTGGTTAATATATTGCTGCTCGTCAAGTTTGTTTTACTTTAGCTTTAATTATTAATAAGTTGCAGTTTAAATATCAATCTAAATTAAATGGAAGTGTGCAAAAAATTCAGATAGCCAACACTTCATTGCATTGGAGGCCTAGATGATTGTTTGATAATTGCAGTGTAAATGTCATCAAAATTGTTTTGAGAGGTGGCAGGGTGAATATGACATATTAAAAAAAAACCTAAATGAATTAACTCCCTGATGGATCGAGCAAAAATGTAAACTCAACGAAAAAGAAAGATGCAAAACTCCATTCAAACCGATAAACTTGCTCTACCGCAATATAGGCTTCCAATTGTGTAAAAGTAAAAATAAACAATCTCTAAAAGGCCAAATTCTGCTCAAGAATATACAATAATATAAACTCAACCCAGAAAGTTGGAGGGATATATACACAAACTAAACCAAATCAGGTCCGAGGTTGGAAATTTATGAGAAAGGGGCTTAGTAACTGAGCTTGATATAACGAGAAACCCTCTGGAAGAAAAGCGGACACATATTCGGGATGAACATGATTGTATCCCTTATCCATTCAGCGGCCATTCTCTCAAAAGTCCCCAAGGACAACTCGCAATATACCAATTCTGGTTCTGTAGATGCATTCTTTGTCAACATCAAACTAAAAGATAATCCTGCACAAACAGCCACCAAAGACCTTAAAGCACACTACATGTCCTCAAAAAACTGTGGAAACATAGTTAGTCCAGCTAGATGACCAAACAGACTTTTAGGTAATTCACACCATTATTTTATCCTTAAATCTTATAGTTCTCTCTGTGTGTATGTGGCTCTAAAGAGCAACTATCACAATGCCATATTTTTCAATTGGAAAGGAAAGGACAATGGGGAGATTGAAAATTCTGATTCATCTAAATGAAGTTCAACATTAAAGAGTTGGCTTATAAGGGGACCAAGTGATTACTTTCCAGTTTAGTGATTTTGATAAATTAACACACTGACAAGCCTGCTATTGATAAGTTTTTTCATTCAGTTGCAAACTGACCATTCTTCAGAGGCAAATGAAAACGTTATAGTTTAGAACACTATGAAAATTACATAATTTAACCAAAAATAGTTACAATTGAGTGCACTATGGTAGCATACCTACAATAAGACCAAGTGACAATCATTTAGCTCAAATTACACCATTAAAAATATAGAAAGAGTTCACCACTCAAACAACATTACATTACAGCAGCAGTGGATAAAATCACAGTAATGGAACTTAGGTGGCATTTTGGTTAGAAAATTTGGAAAGGAGTTTTCGAAAAAGAAAAAATCAATCAAACCCCAAGCGAAAAAGTTTCAGTTTTGCAGATTGAAATTAAACTAAAGATATGACAATCAGATGATTTCTTATAAATCATCTAGGTTGATAATTATTAAGGAGCATTATTTCGAGTTTTAGCAACTAACTTTCTTAATTGAGGCTGTTTTCAAGATTATCTCGACTCCCATTGACAAAACTTAATCGCAAAATTTTAATTTATACAAATTTTCAAATTTCAGTTTTCATTTCAATCAAATATACCCAACTAGTTATTATTAGGTTAAAAAGAAGAGCAAACATGGTCCACTAAAGCTTTCGCGGATCTAGTGAAGGGCCCGAATACACGGATTTATTGTATGTATACCTTGCAATTTTATCAGAGGTTGTCATTGTTAGGTAAAATTAAAATTTAAAAAGAAACTAAAAGTTAAAATAAATAAAACTTAAGTATCAAATAAGGAACATTTCTATGACTATTGAAACTTCAATGCCTTTGTAAATTTCATAATCCGTGTCACGCAAGCTTATAGGTCTAAAGTCCTTAAACTTACTTCCCCTCCCCCCCATCCCCCCAGAAGGACGTGAGTTCTGTTTGTTTCGTTTGCTATGAACTCATTTTTGAAAGCATTAACCCATAGGGATATCATTGATCCCCATCAGCACTTGAAGAACTTTATAAGGGTGTGCACCTAAATGTATACAAACTTACGTACCCTGAGAATACTATAATGTTGAGATTGAGTATTCAAATATTCCCTTGCAGAAGAATCAAGAACATGTATCTATAGCTTACCACAAGACTCCATCACTAGTTTCTTGACAAAATGGTTTCCCTAGAGAAAACAGGTTGAACTAAGAGATATACACCATATGGTTTAAGGGCTTTGTAAGATGGAATGTTTCTAATTCGATAAGTTCAAGGAAGCAATGGGTTATAGAATGTCTAGTATAGTTAAGAGCAATAGGTTACATAAGTACATAAGAGAGAGTTATGCTTGTAATATTTATAAGATCATAGAGGCAACTTCCCTTGCTATTTTGAAGGAGTACAATTATATTTCTACTTCTCTATTAAGGGTTGTAGTGTGAAGAAATCTAATGTTGGAATCTTCATCATTTAATCAATTCACACTTGACTTAAGTTTCCAGAAGCATTCCTCTAATTGTAGAAGATGATTATAGTTTTTAGTGAGTTCTATTTTCAGCTTTTGGATGAAGAAATTAGTTGTATTATGTTGTAAGTTTTGAATTCCTTCTAACCTTATCATTTTCCTTATTTTGTGGAAAATGCTTCCAAATGTCAGTTGTTTATTTGCAAAGTTTGTAATTTCTTTTAAAATATCCCCTTCTTTCCTCCTACCTTTGTAGAATAATATTTAAAATGCAAAGTGAGAAGTCCACATTGATTTAAATCAAAAGATCTTATACACTTACTGTTTAGATTTTGAAACAATAATAGGAGTAGGGCAAGTGGTTAGAGTGAATACGGGGAAGGTGTTGTACTTAGGAGTTTGGAAATTGGTAAAGCTACTCTTCATTGGCAAAAAAGCGATAAAGTCTTTCAAAGATAAGTTTTTCTCTATTTTTAAAGAGCTTGTTCAGTCACACCCATTTTACTCCTTTAAAGCCCATGTTTATTAATTTATGAATAATTAACTACTTCCCAAAATTCACTATAAAGGATTAATTATTGGGTCTAGCTCCTGTCCTTTTTGTACTACTGAGTAGTTCATTAAATTCTCCACCTATTAGGCATTTACCAATATATGTGTATTTTATTTTCTTGAAATTTTTTGATGAAGTCCTATAATAGTCCTACAAAAACTAGCATATATACAACTAAAAAAGTAAACACGAATTACTAGTTGAACATGCCTTAATCATTGCATGAATTTCTTAGTCAGAAGATGTTTGTCGTCCAATTTTAGTTGGGAGTCATCTTATAGAATAACTATTCTACCAGATCCCACAGTAGAAAGTTGAATCATTTTAGTGAAAGAAAAGTCATCTACCAAGAGGAGGCCTATGCCAGACGATCAAGTACCTAAACCTTCTCCTAAAATTAGATCCATTTCCACCTCCTATAATTCAATATAATGAAATTCATATAACTATTAAAATGGGGTATGATTATCCATGGTAATTGACCCACAACCAAAAGTTTTCCATTCATTAGGGTTAGGTTTATGATGACTGTACAATTTTCTATCTCCTGGTTGCATGAAATCTATATGTCTATAGATTTTCCATAAGTTCAATGGTTAAATAAGAATACATATTTTATCAATATCTCTTTGAATAATTATACTTTTATTTCTTTTAATATCGTGATTTTTGTTTGTGTTTCCCTCACCAATTCTAATATGTCTTCTAGCTTGTCAAGATTTTGATCCACTTTACATTTTGTACTAGTCTATCTAAGGAAGCGGAGGGATGAGTCTGACATAGTACCTAACAATTTCAGGCTACATGGTTTGAGACAATCATGGGGTGAGTTTCCTCCAAATTGGTGTGGACTCTTATGAGTTGGATGGAGTTGCTTTTATCTTCAATACTAGGATGTTCCGTAATGTGATTTCAATTGCATGATCTACTGAGGAAAGAAGTAATTAAGGTGGGAAAAATAGTGGGTCTATTAATGTTACCTAGTTCAAGGGGTTGAACGGAGGCATCTCCCCAAAAGGATGATAGTAGAACAAAATTTGGGTAAAGAAGGAACACAAGGGATGTTGCAAGACTAAATACATCCAGGGGTGGTTGTTGTAAGCTTCCATCGCTAGCCTCTTTCCTTCCAAGACTACATAATGTTAGGTTCCGCACTACTATCACCATATCCTAGTTTACCTAAAGTTTTTGCCAATTGGATTCCTCGCCCTTAGTAATTTGTACTTAAAAAAAAGAGTATTAGTATTAGTTGTCATGTTCAAAAGAGTAGCGTGAGTACGTGGTGTATCTTTCTTGTTTTATATCAAAATTTTCATGGCAGTACTTTCTTTTGTAAAGCATCTTGTTTTATATGAAATTTTCATGGCAGTTCTTTTTTTTGTAAAGCAACGCTAATGCGTGGTCTTGCTGATAACGATCATGCAAAGTGAACCTCAAGGCAGCGAATCAGGACAAGGACAAAGAGAACATTGTACTATCACTGGCAACCTTGATATATAAAGTTTGAATTGCTTGAGGCTACAGTTCATTGTGGCTTCTTGCATTGGAATAGATATTCTCTTCCTCTTTTCAGATTCATTCTCTATTTCCCTTTACTGCTATTCCTCTTTCTCAAATTTTTTCCTCTTTAAGTTTGCCTTACAATTTGGTAAATCATCGAATGGTATGCTTGAATGGTCTTTTGATTTATGATTCTTCTGTTTGGGAAATCAGATTGCACGTTTATTGCGTGTTACCTAGTTCATAAGGTTGAACGGAGGCATCTCCCCAAAATGATGATAGTTGTACAAACTTTGGGGGAATGGATAGAACAATGGATGTTGTAAGACTGAAGACATCCAGGGGTGGTTGTTCTAAGCTTCCATCCCTAGACTCATTCCTTCCAAGACAATATAGGCATTGAATTTTAGGTTCCATACTACTATCACCATTTCCTGGTGGGGGGGGGGGGCTTGGATTGTATAAAAAGTGTTCCCTCCTAAGGACATCAAAAATGTTAAAAGTGGTTGGACAAGGAGTTTTGTTGTTCATTGGAGTTGTTTGAACTTGACTTACTAACTGTCTGTTTGGTAGTGTAAATAGAGCTTTGTTCACTAGTCATTTTACCAGCTGATCTAAAAAGGGGAGTCTTGGCATTTTTTTGATATATTCGAAAGTTCTATTATTATAGAGTTGATAAATATAGATATTTTGTTTTAAATAAAAGTATCTTCTAATATAATAACTGTGGTACTAAAAAGACATACATTGGTTGCTATATTCTACTCATTTCATGTATTTTCCAATAAATAGGGGGACATCTATATTTGACAGGGATTACTTACTACTACCACCACATCTTGTAGTTCAACTAAAGTTGTAAATGACAAATCCTAGTCCTATAGACTACGTGCTCATTTCTAGTCATTGTTGTGGTATCGAGTTGTTGTTGTTGTTGTTCTAGGGTGTGTGGAGATAGAGTTGCACAAAAGGTGTTCCCCCAAGGTCATCAAAAATGTTAGGAATATAGAGAGAGGTGTAGGAAAGGGAGTTTAGTTGTTCATTGGAGTCATTTGAGCTTATGTTTCTAGTGACCTTTTTGGTAGGGGAAATAACTCGGTTTTCTTGTAGTCTTCTCTGCTGAGCTAAAAAGGAGATTCTTGGCATTTTTTTGTACATTCAAAAATTCTTTGATTATAGAGTTGATAGAGATAGATATTTTATTTTTAATACAAGTGTTTTTTATTGTAGTAACTGTGGTACTAGGAATATTTTTCTTGCTATATTCTATTCTTTTTATGGTGCTTTTTCTATAAATAGGGAACATCTATATTAATTATTGGAATCTCTAATAGGAAGTGGCAGTTCTATTTTAAAATCATTGAGATTTGTAGAGTTTTTTAAATTAGTACAACAATTGTTTTTAGGTACAGAGGAAGTCTTGACAACGTATCTGTGGGTAGATAGTCAATGATTTGTTGTGAGATAAGATGTTTTTTTTAAAAAAAAAAATTGGGGGTAGGGGAAGGGGAAGGGGAAGGGGGAAGGGATTACACTGTGGGGAATCGAACCCTCACCAACAAGCCAAGGTGGGAGTTCAGGTAGCCAACCAACTGAGCTACTAAGATTCCCTAGAATGAGATGTTATAGTAGGAGTGTAGGTTACTTTTTTTTTTTGGCCAACTCAAAAACTTTATTTTGGAATACGTGTTTTTCCAAAAGAGTTGTTTTTATCATTAATTTTATTGGCAAATATGATGTCATCATTAGTGAAGTTGGAGGGATTGTTGAAAGGAGTTTTGTAGTTTTAAGTTTGGGATCAAAACTACACTGGTGTAATAGAATCACATTATGGGGATGCATTGATGTGTAAATAGATTGTTGTATACTTTTTTTATATTTAAACATTTTGGATTCAGGTTACTTACCTATGCATGCTTTAAATGATTTAATTCTATTATTTTAGTCATTTTCTCTGCTTCTTCTTGAAACTCGTTTAGACGATTTTTGTTGACTTTAGACTGTGATCATTTGCAATTATTCTTCTATGCTATCTATCTTGTTGCTCTCCAATTGTTTATTGGGTCTATCTTTGCTTTCCCTTTGTTTTAATTCCATTTAAATCACATCATCTTGTCATATTGATAGAAGCACACAATTCATCGTATTGCTTCCTAGTATGTTGGTTCTCCTCTTTTAGAGAGAGAGAGAGAGAGAGAGAGAGAGAGAGAGTGACTACTTCTTCTTCAAGTTTTTCTTCCTCTTCTTCTTGTTTACAAATTGAGTGTGTGATGATAGTTGATCCTAACAATTTGTAAGCCTAGCACTAATCAATGGGCAAAACTTCCTAATTCAAGAACTTGTTATTGTACTGACAAATTAAAGTTGCTTTCATTATGTTGAGATCAAATCCTCTGCACTTCAAGATTGTAAGGTTGTCATCACCTTGGACGACTTGTCATCATTATTGGAAACAGGGGCTCGATTACTATCGACGAGAGAATTTTGATTCATAATCTTGAGAGTGGAGACAAGGAAAAGATTTAATCTGTTGATGCCTTCACGATCATTCTTTAACAAGGTTACTCCTGTTGTACATGCAGGTGGTTTGATTGATTTCAAACTAAATGGTAACCAGGTGATGGCTTTAAACTATGATGGGGAAGAGGTATTTCAAAGATTCTCTCTTTTCCAAATCCCGATTTTGATGAATACAAAGATTATTATCCATTTCACAAGTTCTTTTAGTATAAGAAGAAGCTTATGTGTATCTGTTTGTCACCAAAAAGGATGAAGCTTTGGATTTTCAATAATGGAACACAAGATTGGGAGTTGAGGATGGAGGTGGACATTGAAACTGTATAGAAGGTGGCAAGACTTTCAACCGCGGGTGGGTTTTACAGTGCAGACATTGCTTTGATGTTGGATGGCAAGAGAGTTATCTTCTACAAGCTGCAGGGCAAGAGCGTTAACACAGTAAAATTGAAGAAATGTTGGTCCACTGGTAGTCAAGAGATCTTCCCTTTTTCGATCACATTTAGAGCCGTTTGATCTTAGGATGACAGGAGGAAACATACACCTCTATTGTCCCTCTTGGATTTTCTTACTTGTTGTTTTCATTTTTCTTTTTTGTATTTGGTTGTTTTCTTGTACATAAGTCAGTTGTTCCAATGATCTATATATTCTGCTCAAATGTATGGTGATTGTTAATACCCAATTTTGTCCCTCCACATTATAAATTAATTATTGAGCTTCTTCAATTTTTTGCAAGTTGAAATAATTATTTAAAAAAAAATTAAAAATTGAAAAAATATTTTAAGTTATTTCATATACTTTGTACATATGTAATTAAGTACTTTTTCATAATTATTCCAAAAAAGAGATTATATTCTTGTTTATTTTTACAAATTATTTTTGAAATTTACTAGATAATAATTGAGTTAATTATTTCGCTTAGATAATTTTAAAGAAGCTCATTTGTTGATCTAATTTTATTCGTCTTGTATTTAAATTCAACCCCGTATTTTTTTCAACCCCACGTGTTTCCCCCTTTTTCTTTTCCTTTTTACTTTTTTTCTCTTTTGACTTTCTTTTCATCATATGGGGATCCACATGTCTGTTTTCTCACCTTCACCAATTACCCACCAACCTTTCTCCTTTCTTCTTTCAAACAACAACATACACCTCACTACCCTTTTCTTCTTCTTCATTCAAAATACCCCAACGAACCCAAAGAAAATTTTCAAAAATGTAGCAAAAGCAGCTACACCCAATTCCTCCAATGGCTCCAAATCAGCCCCTTTGACCCCCTCCCAGCATCTCTTCCCAACGTTCCAATTTTTTAAATTCAAGTATTCCCCCAATTTCCACCCTAAGTTTTCTTATAAATACACTATTTCGACAACTATTGAGGGGGAGCGATTCTTGACAAAAATCGAGGTAGAGTTCTTTAGAAAAACATGCAAAATTTCAAGTGATGGAACCATACGTCACCTCCAAGAACGTTACATTTTTTCTCAGAAAAAAAACTTTTTTAAGATTACAGTTCAATGTCGAATACTGTCAGGTTCCTATTCCCAAAATCGTTTTGGTGAGAAGTTCCATCATCTTGCTTCCGTCTCAGTACTACCCTGAAAAAGGTAAACTCTTTCTCGTTCATCATCTATTTTAGTTACAAATATTGTTGATTTGGCTGTAACCTTGTAATTTGTAACCTATCATCTTATTTTAGTTGATCATGAAATTTATATAAAATTCTTGTTGCTGTTATTTGTTGTTTCTGGATGATTCTTATATATGTTTTCTCTATTTTTTTTCCTTTTATTACTATTATCTCTTCTATTGGTAGATACTAATCTATACGCCTTTTATTTACACGTACTTCCTCTTTTGAGTCCATTTTTGACTTTACCTTTGCATATCATTGAGTTTTGAGTCTGTCACTTCTTCTATGAGAAGGGAAGAAGCAGTTACACAGGATCTGGGAAGCTACTTGGTAGATTGAGACAACGGTATACAAATTTTTAAGGGTCGGATCAAGGTTATATATATACACTAATATATAGTGTATAGATAACAAAATTATACAGGAACAATAATTGGGGCCAAAAGCCCAAATCTTTGCATCAACAGGAAATAGGGAAATGGGCCAAAGCCCAAGTTTTTGGAGCAATAGCAGTTGTGTTAGATTTTATGGGCTAGGCAGGTCCAATTATTCACTAGAAGTTAGGACAGGGAATTTGGGTTTGCCCAGCCCAAATGATTTATATTCTTCTCTTTTTTACTTGATTATTGTATTTATTTGTTATTGCTTGATTCTATTCTAACATTTTGTTTATTTACTTTTAATCTAATTAAAGTTCCCAAAAGTCAAACCATTTGTGTTAGTCAAAAAATTGATTTTGTGATTTTTAATTGGAAGAATGCATTTCTAAATCCTTCCAATGCTTCAAATATGTTTGTAAAAGTTCCTTATATAGTTTTTTCCAAGTTCTATTTTAAACATTAATCTTTTCAAAAGTTAGTCAAATAATTTTCAAATTATTGGATAACTGCATGTTAGCTGCTATTTAAGTGTTAATACCTTCTTAAAATAGTAATAAGAAACTTCATTTCTCTGGAATTTTAAAACTTTTTCTGTTAGGGTCTTAAAATTTTTCTTTTAAATGTTTTCTTAATTTCTTTAGAAATATATTAAGTGGTGACTTTGTTTTCTTTTATTTGAAAAATTATTTTTTTTCCTTAAATTAATTAAGTTTTAAACTGATTTTTTCTTTTAAAATGCCTTTTTCATGATTAACAGAAATGGCGACTCTGCTGGAGATTTAATTAGGTTTTAACCATTAGACTTGACTTGTTGGACTAACAACTTGATATTGTAAATTTTTATTTGCATTTTATTTGTTCCAATTTGAATATAAACTATCATTCTTCTCATATTTCCTCCAATTCTGGAAGATTGGCACTATCACACATACACGTGGGGTGTACTTTGCACACCACAAACATCTTTCAAAAAATCCAAAATTCAGGAGAGTTGGTATATGTGCGAGGTGTCCGAATTTTTTCCATGACCGCGTAACATTCTCACTCGAGTTGTCCGCTCGGGAACCTTGAGTCTAGCAAACCAAGTCTTAGTCTACCTAGCATAGAGCATACCAAAAACCTATAAGAGTATTGGCCTAAGATGACC
>JAABOM020061616.1:0-10876 GCA_011800125.2 Solanum clarkiae
AAATCTAGATAGTAAATAAAAAATATATTTTAAAAAAAACAACCATTTAATAAAAAAAACTTAAAAAAATAATCATTCCTAAACTTATTTTGCATTGGGTTATGGATTATAATGTTGTTTTTTAAATCCTAATTAAGACAAAATTCAGGGCAATGAAATATTTATTATAATTTTCAAAGGTAGGGCTAAAATATTTTTAATTTTACAGTAACCCTTTGTTGGGAACGGCGCATCAATATCACCATGAAACAAGATTGTGAAAACAAATTATTTGTTTCCGAGGAAATCATAATCAATATACTGAATCGTCTGCCATTGAAATCGCTAGCGAGATTTAAATGCATATCGAATGGCTGGCAAAAGTACATTGCTCAAATCTATCGTTGTCGTGTTCATTGGCCTGAACCCTATCTAATCGGTTTCTTTTGCGTAGAAAAACGTCTGCAAAGTCGTTTTTTCTTCTCATCGAAGGAATCTCCACTGTTAATTGGTACTAATTTGGATGAATCAGTCGATTTCATAGGGGACAGTGTGATTGTTATTGCTTCTTCCAATGGTTTTCTGCTCTGCAATAAGATCAAAAGCAGAAAAAGGATCTATTATGTTTATAATCCCGCCACAAGGCGCCGTTTTGATCTCCCGAAAACTCGAGTTTTTATGGATGATCCATACGTTGGATTTACTTGTAAAGCTGGAGAAGATGATTCTGTCTCGTTTAGTATAGTTCGTTGTGAAGTTTCGGAAAACCATGAGTCGAATGTCAGAATTGAAAGTTTCTCTTCGGAGACTAATGAATGGACTGTTGAAAAGCTAATGGATTGCCCTGTTGATGAGATTTTGTCATCCTCGGGTAGTGTACTCGATGGAGTATTCTTCTGGCTCGATAATGGCGGACGTTGGATATCCTTTTACGATAGTGTAAAAGTGCATTTTTGGGATTTGGAATTACCTGAACGGAGGCAAGTGATCCATCATACTAGTTGTTGTCTTGGTTTATCAGGTGGGAAACTCTGTATTGCATTGAATAGTTGGACAACAATCACTTGTTGGCGACTCAACGATGCAGAATGGGTTAGGAAGTATGTTATAAACGTTGCTAGTTTAGTTAAAAGATGTCAAGAGGATTTCGGACTTGGAGGAGGAGGCAGTGGTCTTGGTATGGAGATTCGGAATATGGTTTTTCATCCTGCTCTTTCGCATGTATTGTACTTGCAAATAAGAGGGAAGGTTGTTTGTTATGATGTGAAAACGCGTACTGCAGAACTTGTGTATGATTTTGGAGAAGATTGGCGGAAGACGCAACACTATAAGTTGTTTTCCTATGAATGGACTCAATGGCCGCGTCTTCAGTAGCAGGTAATGCTAACATTTACTATTCTATGAACAAGTTTTATAGTGCTGCTTTAGTTTAGATCGGGCTGTGTGTTAGTTTGTAGAAGGTACCAAACTGTTCTGGTCTTAAAAGGTGGAAAGTTAGAACTAAAAAGTTACAAAGAAAGGAGGGAAGGAGCTTTGATTAACGAACATAAATGCCAAACTAGAAGCCTTGTTGCAAGGAGTAAGGCTCGAAAACAGCCATGGCTTCACTCCCCTTGACGTATCTCTAGATGCACAAGAAGTCATTAACATGTTAGTTGATGACAGCTTACAAACAACAACATACCCAGTAAAATCTCACAAGTGGGGTTTGGGGAGGGTAAAGTGTACGCAGACCTTACTACTATCCTCAGAGAGATAGGTTATTTCCGAAAGACCCTCAAACTCAAATATATTAGCCTCAAAAGCAGAAAATACTAAATACAAGAACGACTATAGTGAAAGCAATTGGAAAACATGTTGGCAGCTTACATTATGCTAATATCATTCCTTATTGCAGGTACAAAACATGTTGGCAGATCGTTCGTACAAGTACAGATGCAGCAACACAGATGGAAGTAAAATCATGTTTTTTCACAGTTCAGCCTTGTTTTTGTGCTATTTGTTTGAAGCAGACAGAGTAGGAACTGTCATTTTGTTCGCGCCCTTTTTGTAATGCCCGAGTTGCAGGACAAAGTTTTTGTTCTGTTCATGCTGATTATGATTTTTTCAAACAGTATATCTGTGCAACTAGCGTGATGGAATCCTGTTCCTTGTAACAATGTTTCATAATGCTGAGATCAATGCAAATTATTTGTTTCCGAGGAAATCATATTCAACATGCTGATTCATTTTCCTTTATAATCGCTAGCAAAGTTTTAAATGCATATCAAAAGAACTGGCGAAAGTACATTGCTGAAATCTATGCTGTTGTCTCCACTGGCCCAAACCCTATCTAATCGGGTCCTTTTGTTTGGAGAACACATCTGCGAAATCGTTTCTTCTTCTCATCAAAGAAATCACCACTGTTAATCGGTACTGGTCTGGATGAATCGGTACTTTGCAGATGTTTTCTCCAAACAAAAGGACCCGATTAGATAGGGTTTGGGCCAATGGAGACAATAGATTTCAGCAGTGTACTTTTGCCAGTTCTTTTGATATGCATCTAAACCTTGCTTGCGATTTTAAAAGCAGACGATTTAAGTATGTTGATCATATTTCTTTAGAAATAAACAATTTTCATTGACGACGTTCAACAACAATGAAATCCCACAATTGGGGTCTGAAGAGAATAAAATATACGCAGACCATCTAAGAATAGATGATAGCAACAATTTGTGTAAGTGAGAAAACCTTTATATAGCCACTTTAATAAATAATAGTAATAAATGAGGTAAAAAATATTAATTAAATGATCTTAAATTATATATTTGACTATATTATATAATCTACAAAGTCAAATGAGAAATCTTTGAAATATAATAATTTTTCTGTAAATGAGTAAACGAAATCTGATCTATCATACTTTTGCCTCTAATAAAATTTAAATTTTGATTCTTTACTGATGCATACCAAATTAAAATTAATTTAGTTCGATTCAATATGGAATGAAATATTTTGAATGAATTAGATAAGATAACCCTTCGTTTATTGTTATAACCAAAAATGGCCCAATTTTGATCCAAAATGGGCCTAATATAACCGTGTGGCCCCTTATATTGGCTTGTGAAGTGACTCAAATTTAAATTTCGTAGTAATCTCCCCTTAGGAATCCCCGCTCCACCCCCCACACAAAAAGTGTGTATGAGAATTACTCTCTCTCATATTAATTAAATTTACAAGGTAATACACATATATTAAGAAAAATATTTAAAGATAAATTTTATACTGTACTTTTCACTGTTGCCCTTTATAAAATCATAAATATATAGTGTAATTTATTTTCTAGAAAATGTAAAAATTCAATAAATGAAAGGACAAATATGAAAAAAAATTTCAAACATTCATCTTGAACTTTGAAAAATTTAACTATTTTGAACTTTGAAAAAAATTTCAAAAATTCTTTAATTTGAGACGGAGGGAGTAAAAAATTTGCATGATTTTTGGTTTTTTTTTTTTGTGACAACAAGGCATGGCGTGGAAATGGAATCTTTGTGTAATAAAGTTCAATTATTTTGGGAAATAAAAAGCCTACACCATCATGCTTGGGACCCAAAGGAAGGTAATCCAATAGATCATGGGCTTTACGTCCCATCACCTCAAGTGTCCCAACATATTTTCTTGTAATGTGATCGTAAAAAAATAAAATAATATATATACACACATACATAGCGTAGCTGAATTAGAAGTTTGTAAAATTTATTTATTTTTTGCTTCTCAAGATTCAATTTATATGAATCTTGATTACCATTTTAAGATATTCTTTTTGAATATTTAAATTTTGATTATACAATATTAAATCAATCTAATTTAATTTGAATTCGAGAATTAGTTAAATTAAAGTAATTCTTAAAAAGAAAAATATGACAAGTAATTTGTGACGGATGTAGTTGGGATTTTTAAATGTATCCAAGAAGTTAGTAGTACAAAAACAAATAAATGTAACAACATATTTATAATTAAAGGCAACATCGTTCGAGCTTCTGAGAAAAAAACCTCAGCGTGGAACATTTTTCGTTTTAATGTTCCTTACGCGGTATACATAAGAATTAATCAAGCTTCAAAATAAATATCGAATATCACAAAAATTCTATAATTTAATTAAGCTAATTTAGTGAAAATAACTCTTCATCTTCTGGATGAGTTTTTTAAAAGATATCCTCAACCTAAAAAACTCCATACAATACTAAATTTTTAACTTATCGTCATTATAAGAATTCATAAATCTCAAATTTTAAATGCTGCTCAAACTTTGAAACCACGAACACAATGAATTCAACGATATAAACATAGTAATTTGAACTCATTAAATTTAAATTCACTTCCGCAAAAAGATGAGATTGAGCTGCACTAGAATTTGACTAAATCGAAACTCATGCATTATAATGCTCATTTTTGTGCGACAACACTTTTAACATGATTCTTTTCACTCTCAAAAATTCAAACACGAAATCCCTTATCTAAAATTAAAAAAAAAAATCTCAATCATCCTGTTACAACCTCAACATTAAAAGAAAGATAACTACATAACTTACATAAACTATTCCTTTTGTGCCCCACCCCTTTTTAAATATAGAAAATGATGAAAGGTCCTTTATATCTGCTTTTAATGCTTCACCTTCCTCTGTCTTTTATTTTTCTTCCTTCTCTATCAATTTTTTTTTCCAAATTCAAGAAAAAATAAATTTCAAAATTCTTTTCTCTCAAGAAAAAAAAATGTCATCATCTGGTTTAAACCATCAAGCAAACAATGGGCTCCCAATTTGTCTTGGAGGGATCATGCATCCTCTTCCTCTCTCCAAAGAGTAATTTTTCTCATCTTAAGTGCATTTTCTCATCCGGCCTTGTGATATAGTAGGATTAGTCGTGTTTTTATATCGTGTGTTGTCATTGTCCATCTTATATTTATTACTTTTGTTGTAGTTATATACTATCATTTGATTTCCACTTTGTCACTTTTTTTTTCCATATCTAGTATGTTCTGCTTATGGGGCTTGATATTTTTGAAACAAGGGTCTTCCGAAAACAACTTCTCCATCTTTGTAAGGTGATAGTAAGATCTACGTTCATTTTTCTCTCACCAGACCCTACTTATGAAGTTTTCACCGAGTATGTCGTTGTTGTTGTTTATTGCGTTCAATTCAGATTTTAGTTTTATGAATTTTATATTGTAGGACAATGACCTCGACAACAACAACATTACCCCAGTGCCTCAAAGGCTCCCGCCCATTGCAGGGTAAGGGGAGGTCGGATGTACGCAGCCTGACCCCTATGTTTAAAAACATAGCGCGACCTCGAGTGTTACTAAATTTTATTTTTGTACGTAAATAATAGATTTATTTAGTGCACATATACATGATCTAAGACAAACTATTGGGTTCTGTTAAACTCGTAATTTTTAAACCGTCTTTTGACACACAAACATGTTAAAGGAGTGGATCTAGAATATAAAGTTGGTTAGTTCAAAATGAGTGATTGTGTGTTGTTGCATATTATTTATGTATAAATAATTCATTTGAATCGAAAACAAGATGTTTTTATGCAGAGGTAGATTCAGTATTTAAAATTGATAAATTTGATTATTAAAAATTTTAGTACCAAACTTATTGTACTTATGAAATAATTTTGACTTCGTAACACAATATTTTTGTTGAACTTTTAGTAATTTTCAGTAGTGAATTCGGTTGATATAAGATTATTTTTTTCTGTTCAAATTGCAGGATAAGGGAGCACATTGGAAGAAGGGAGGCTATGAAAAAGCTAAGAGTTCAAAAGGGAGGAAAATGGAAAATAAGTGAAACTAATTCAGATCTTTTTGTTGCTCTTTTTTGTGATCTTTGTTTGTCTTGTACAGCAAAGGCTGCTTGATTATAACTTATATCAGAAGTATTTAGTTCACTTTTCTTTTAGTTTTTTGTTTATCTACTCTTTGGGGACTTAGTTTGGGTAAGAACCTTCAAAGGATTTTAATGTCCGGTATTCGTATTGAGATCTGATCAAATTTAGATTTACGTATTACAGTGTTCATTTCTTGGGCCAAGGCAACACTTCCAAAAAGTCATTTTTTTTAAAAAAAATTTAAACTCTCAATCATCCCACTTGGGGCAAGGCAACACTTACAAAAAGTCTTTTTTTTAATTTTCAAAGACTCTCAATCATCCCACCACAACTTATGTTGATATGAATTTTATGGTTACTCATCCGTATTATCGTATCTACACTCTCCATGCTGCAAATTAATAGTCAATTTAGCTCAAATTATCTCAAAATGATTTGTCACTTTGGAAATTCAAGATTAAAGTTAACAATTGTTTCACTTACACCCTTAACATTTAAGTAGGTCTTTCTAGTATTAGCTCAATTCTTCAGGAAGGAGAACATGTACTAAAAAACAAAGCTAATTTAAAAACTATATATTGTATTTATTATTTTCTTGAACGTGAAAAGAACAAAAACAACAATTAAAATGGGACCAACAATGACAGCCTTAGAAAGCTAAAGATGTTGGGATATAGAACACAACTCAAAGGATGAAACAAGAACCATAACAAAGCAAACCAACACAATTAAACGTACCAAATGCTCAAGTAAATGCTAAAGATAAAACGCCACAAGAGACGGGCAAAGTACAAGGCTGTTAAAAAAACATACAGTGGGAATAAGCCCACAATGGCAAATCTCAAGTGACACACAACAGAAATCCTAATTCAACGGAAACAGATTGGTTAAATTCTAATAGACAAAGCAATGGCAAAATTATAGGGAAGGAGAACTAATCAATAACATAATAATAAAGGAAATATGGAAGAGAATGCAAGAGAAAAGACTTCCCAAAAGCATAACATATTAAAACCGTCTCCGCAGCTCATCTTGAAATTTGCTATAAATAACCAGACATAAGAAAGGCATCCAGAGGTGCTATTGTCAGTGCCCATCAAGCAACTTGGATCAATCCAAATTGCTCAACAACTCCACTATCCTCGAAAGAGGCTAGAGAACCATGACAAAAGCTTCTGCAGCCATATCTATGACCAGTAAAATGTCCAAAACAAAACTGAAAATAGCTAATGCAATTAAACAAAAGTAGTTCATCAATGCAGAATCTCATCAAAAACACATCACTTCTTCTTTTGAGCAGCCTTGGTAACTTTGGCACCAGTAGGGTCTTTCTTTTCAACGTTCTTGACGACACCAACAGCAACAGTTTGACGCATGTCCCTCACAGCAAAACGTCCCAATGGTGGGTACTCAGAGAAGGTCTCAACAACCATGGGCTTGGTGGGAACCATCTTAACCATACCAGCATCACCATTCTTCAAAAACTTGGGCTCCTTCTCAAGTTCCTTACCAGAACGTCGGTCAATCTTGGTCAAGATCTCAGCAAACTTGACAGCAATATGAGAAGTGTGGCAGTCGAGCACTGGCGCATATCCATTTCCAATCTGTCCAGGATGGTTCATGATGATGACTTGGGCAGTGAAGCTGGCAGCTCCCTTTGCTGGGTCATCTTTAGAGTTAGAAGCAACATAACCTCTCTTAAGATCCTTAACTGCAACATTCTTGACGTTGAACCCAACATTGTCACCAGGAAGAGCCTCCTGAAGAGCCTCATGGTGCATCTCAACAGATTTAACTTCAGTGGTCAGACCAGATGGACCAAAAGTCACA
Organism: Solanum clarkiae; assembly: GCA_011800125.2. NCBI lineage: Eukaryota > Viridiplantae > Streptophyta > Magnoliopsida > Solanales > Solanaceae > Solanum > Solanum clarkiae. The sequence goes on from JAABOM020061616.1 coordinate 7,684, forward strand.
ACCATACCAGGTTTAATGATACCAGTTTCAACACGTCCGACAGGCACAGTACCAATACCACCAATCTTGTAGACATCCTGAAGTGGGAGACGGAGGGGCTTGTCTGAGGGCCTCTTGGGCTCATTAATCTGGTCAAGAGCCTCAAGTAGGGTTGGGCCCTTGTACCAGTCAAGGTTGGTTGATCGCTCAATCATGTTGTCACCTTCGAAACCAGAGATGGGGACAAAGGGGATTTTGTCAGGGTTGTATCCTACCTTTTTGAGGTAGGAAGAAACTTCCTTCACGATTTCATCGTACCTAGCCTTCGAGTACTTGGGGGTGGTAGCATCCATCTGTGGAAGGCATACAACAGAATTAGCAAACCCGAAACACCCATTCAATCAAAGTAAGAAATTAATAATAAAAGATACCTTGTTACAGCAACAAATCATTTGTTTGACACCAAGGGTGAAAGCAAGCAATGCGTGCTCACGGGTCTGTCCATCCTTGGAGATACCAGCTTCAAAACCACCAGTTGTGGAGTCGATGATGAGGACAGCACAATCAGCCTGAGAGGTACCAGTAATCATGTTCTTGATAAAATCCCTGTGTCCAGGGGCATCAATAACAGTGCAGTAGTACTTTGTGGTCTCAAACTTCCACAAGGCAATATCAATGGTAATACCACGTTCACGCTCAGCCTTGAGCTTGTCAAGCACCCACGCATATTTGAAGGACCTCTTGTTCATCTCAGCTGCTTCCTTCTCGAACCTCTCGATGACACGCTTGTCAATACCACCAAGTTTGTAGATCAAGTGACCAGTAGTGGTCGACTTTCCAGAGTCGACATGGCCAATGACAACAATGCTTATGTGAGTCTTCTCTTTACCCATGATGCCTGATAAACTGAACAAAGAACCACAATTTTGATATGAATACAGGGGTTATTCAAATGCCACATCAACTCAATTAAATTTCCTCTAGTACCCAAAATAGATAACAAGGATATTAATATTATTTATTGCAAACTTGAGAAATTGACAATTTTGTTACTTTAATTGCATACATCCAATGAAAAATTCTAAGAACTAGTCATCATTATTAATATATAAATAAATAAATACTATACCATGCAAACTTGAGGAATTGACTACTTGTTTTCGGCAAATTGCTTACACTAATTGAAAGATACTAAAACCTGGTGATTATTAAGTAATAGATCTATTACCAAAACGAACAGGAAACTATAACAAAACGAACCACAGAGAAACAGTGTCAATTAAATTAAATTTTCATAAACATTCAAATCACATGTCTTCAACAAAGGATACGCGCAGCTCAGTGAAACACATGCTAATTCTCAATACCGCTGATAAAATACAAATCTATTACCAGATTTTCACTATCTCAAATGAAAAACAGCAAAGAGAAAATACAGCAAAGAGAAAATACAGCAAAGAGAAAATGCTATATATCAACAGAGGATGCACAAATCATCTAGAAAAACAGACTAATCCTCACATATCTCCGACTAAACACAGAACTATAACAAAATCATCACATCTATATCATACAATCTATTACCAGATCTCCCCATCTATATCATACAATCTGAAAGAAAAATTTAACAAAGCAGTCTAATTTTCAGCATTACTGACAAAACACAAATCCATTATCAAATCGGCCATCTATATCATACAATTTGAAAAGAAAACATAACAAAACAGATTAATTTTTACATATCACTGCAATACATAAATCTATAACCAGATTTTCGCATCTATATCATAGAATCTGAAAAAAAGGATAACAAAACAGACTAGTTTCAGTATTACTGATAAAACACAAATCTATTACCAGATTTTCGCATCTATATCATAGAATCTGAAATAAAAACACAACAAATCAGACTAACTTTCACATATTACTGACAAAACACAAATCAATTAACAGATTTTCGCATCGATATCATGCAAGCTCAAATAAGAAGAAAACAAATCAGACTAGTTTTCATATATTACTGTCAAAACACAAATCAATAACCAGATTAACTCATCTATATCACACAACCTGAAATAAAAACACAACAAAACTAACAAATTCTCACATATTACTGACAAAAGAACATCGATATCATGCAATCAGAAACGAAAATACATCAAAACGAAGAGCAAAAACAATAGATCTAACCTTTAGATGACAGAAAACTAGAGAGAGCGCTTCGCTAAAACCCTGGCCGCGTGTGGAAAATAAGCAACGCAAACCAGAAGTAGGGTTACAAATGAGCTATCAGGGGACATTTTATAGTGGTGAGAGCATAACAGCTAGGGCTTTCGGTGCGGCACTCTGTGCGTATGTAGTTACATATATGCCCCTATTGTTTGTATATAATTTCTTTGGCCTGGTGCTTGATACGTGGTACAACTATAATACTCTCAATCTGAAATTAATTTTATCTAGTCAATTTTTTAAAAAAAAGAAAAAGTTATTTTAAAAAAATGGTGATCGGATAATTACTATCTCAGATAAAAAAGAGTAATTTTCACATATAGTCACTAAAAAATATCTTAGTTATACTTTATCATTATAGTTTGGACAATTATATTTCGTAATTATAGTTATAGCAGTGTTTGTAGAATTCGCGCAGCATTTGTATACATTTGTATATTTCATTATACAATTCATGCATACTGTTTGTATAATTCGATATACAATTCACAGTGTTTGTATATTTCGCTATACAATTTGATTCACACATAACTTTTGTATAATTGCGCACAACATTTGTATAAATCGTGCGAATTATACAAAGTTCAAACTGTAATTACAACTAAATATTTGTCACGAGCCATAATTAATTCAAACTATAATTATATTAGCTAATTAACTAGTATGTGTTTGCTTATCTGCACAATTTTTCCTATAAAAAATGACATATCCTGATTCATAGAATATTTATCGATCGTAACTAAATTCACTATTAGATATTTTTAGTTAAAACATATGTTCCTTCGGGGACATCCGATAAAATTGGAAAGTTATGAGTAGCAATAGTCAAGCGGTAATATGAAGTACTGGAAAAGTTATGTATCACCGTAGAAAATCTTATGATCTACAACGAAGACATGATAAGGCCATTATATAATTATTTTTTAGTAAAATTGACATAATTGACTAAGTGAAATTGAGAAATATCATATCAATTCCATTTATA
>JAABOM020061617.1:0-10876 GCA_011800125.2 Solanum clarkiae
ATTCTTTTCTTCTTTGCTTCTGAAAAATCAGTTATAAATTAACAACAGAAGATTGTGAATATGTGAAGAAGAAATACGATGATAATTTTAGATTTTCGTGAGAATGATGGCAGAGGAAAGGGAAATGCGTGACTTTTTGAACGTGTTTTCTGGCGAAGTTTCCAGCAGATGATGAGATTAGAGAATGGATTTGTGATCACTGGAAGTTGCAATGACGCGTATGGTAATTATTTGCAGATTTGCAAGTTACCGAATCTATGAAAATAACTTTAAAATAATTGGAGAATTTTAAATATCACTCTCGATCTTTCTAAATTATTTCGAGGAACACAACAGGAAAAGGTGTTTACGCTTGAGAAAATTTCATGGCATCGGAATTTACTTCTTTATTTGTGGCCCAAGAAAATTTATTTCACAGTGGAAAAAGTTTAAATTTGGAAAATGACTAGAAAATGGAGGAGAAGAAAAAGCATCAAACCAAAAAAAAAAAAAAAGCAAAATAAGGCTCTCAAACGTAGCTAGTGCGTGTATCACACTCACTTTGCCATATCAGCAAAAAGTGTCAAAATGACATAATAGAGCCCTATATGAGGTGTTTAAAATGAACAAGTTCGAGTTGAGATGTTTACGTGAAACTTGGTGTCAACTTAAACGAGTCACTGAGTCCACCTATTCGTATATCGAATTATTTTTCTAATGATATTGATGTTATGTGTGAGCCCCTTGATGTGCCTATTTGTGTCTCTACAACGGTGGGTGAATCCTTAGTGGTGGTTCGGGTATATCGGGGTTCTATAGGGGTAATCTTAGGTAGAGAGACCTGTTGGGTATGCAAACTCCTCCCACATCAGTGGAAGAGAAGAAAATGAATCTATTTAAATAGATTCAACCCAATCCATTAGTATGAAGCCTTTTGGGAGATGCGCAAAACAAATTTGTGAGGGCTTGGCCCAAAGCTGACAATATCATACTAATGTGGGGTTGGGGTGTGGGTACGCATGGTCCCTACACGCTGCGGAGTTCTCGGTATGAACATAATTGCAAGGGTGTCTTGCATCGAAAGTCTTCCTGTCAAGTGATAGTACAGGCGGCATGTCCCGTTGAGTACAAACCTTGCGATGTGGAGGTCTGCAGTAATGCCTTGTGTCGAAAGTCTTCCCGACAAGAAAAAAAGGTGGTCTTACCTAAGTTAGGGTGGATAGGTGCTCCTAGCTCTCATCCTAAGAGGGTAATTTCCTATGTTCATGCTCGGTGTATGATGGAGCATGAGTGTTTATCTTATTTTTCTCATATACGTGATAATTCTAAGAAGTCTTCTTTAGAGACCACGAGGGTGGTGAAGATGTTCATGGATGTGTTTTCTACTGAATTATCGAGTATTCCTCTAGTCCTATCTCTTTGTTGAGACAACAAGGGCAAGCCAGCATCCTGCTCCTTCCCGAAACATCAGATTAAACTGGCTATTCTAGGACTACTAAGATCATACAAAGTCAAATTATTAATCAAACAAAGGTGCCTCCTTTGTAAATAAATTGAGCCATATCCTGTCCTTCATCATTTTGACTCATTTTTGAGACATAACATGTGATTGATATCATATATATTGGATTTATTCAAGAGATCTAAACCTCAAATTCAAAATAGTTGAGTGAACTATCTTTGATCATTAAACCATATGCAAATAAAAGGGCATCCGAGCCAAACTATGATCTAAATTCTAGACAATAGATGAATGACCAAAGGAGAAATGATATTACCTAAACATTCATAGGGATATCTTTTAAAGAAATGAAAAGAAAAAGGCAATGAGAGAAAAATATCTATGGGATGCTTGCTCCTATTAAAAATCTTTTAAAGCTCTAATTTATTATTTTTCAAAATACTAGGTGAAAGATAGCCTAAAATGTCAAGGAATGGACCAAAAGCCTTAAAAGAATTACTCCTTAATTATAATTGAAATATTTTTTTAAAGAAGAATCAAAAGACACTCATTGTACTCTTTTTCTTGCTAAGTTTTTATCCCAAATAAATTTTGCTCGCCAATATTTTACAAAATACAATGAGATATCAATGCAAACCTTAAAATTTTGAACAAAATAAAATTGTAATTATTTAGGTCTAAAATCAAAAGCGTATTCAGAAGTATGATATATAAATTTGACCTATGATTTTTAGGTTCTTATCATTAAACAGTTTAACTTTCTAACCTTAGTTAAAAAGGTGTACCTAATCATCAACCCATTTTGTGATACTTTAAGTATTGGTTCATATACTGATATTTAAGTACTCTTTCCGTTTAAAAGACCTCCTTTCCTTTTTAGTTTATTTCATAAGAATGACCATTTTTTTAGCAACATTTTAATTTCAATTTGTCACGTGGTATATTTAAGCCCACAAGGTTTAAGGATATTTTGGAACATTTAAACATAACTTTAATTTAGACGCAAAAAATTGAAAAATCTTCTATATTTTCTTAAAACTCCATGTCAAGTCAAACTACGTTATTCACGTAAATCTGGTGATGCTCACCTAGATATGTCTCTGTCTACAAGAAAGGTACCATAAAAAGTAGCACACATATAATAGTAACAACATTCTTTTATCTACCGAAACATGTCGACTATTTATGATTTCAAAAGTAGCACACAGGATCTTTCACTTTTCAAATATATTAAATTAATTTTTTAAAAAGTTGTGGAAGATCTATATATATATATATATATAATCTATTTTGATCATAGAAAGATAATAAAAAAACAATCGCTAATCGTGCAATTATCTATTCTAAGTAGCTTTTCAGTACTCAAACGTGTCGTTATTGAGAAAATTGTTTCAATTTGGTCAATATAAAATAAATTTGTAGAAAATAAAAGCGAAATTTTCATAAATAGCATAAACTTGAAACTTAATATGATCAAATAACTATATTTTACATAATTACACAACATAAACTTGGAGGGGAGGAGAGAGGTGAGTGAGAGAGGGCAAAGAGTGGAGAAAGACGAATTGTATATATATATTTGTCAAATTGTATGTGCATATCTATTAAATAATTGTATATGTATAACTAATATATATATATGTATTTGTATATCTGGCAAGCGAGATTGAGAATGGAAGTAGAGAGACAAGCGAGATTGAGAGAGGCGAGACAGAAAGGACAGAGAGTGGAGGGAGGAGAATTGTATATGTATATTTGTCAAATTGACTGTATATATTTGTCAAAATAATTGTATATATATAGTTGATATACATATGTAATTTTATATCTGGTAAGACATTGCAGAGAGACAGCAGAGAGGCGAGTAAAAGGAAGAGCGGAGAGAGAAAATAGCAATAAAACTCTAACCATAGCAACAAAACTCTAACTATAACTATAAATTATAATTTTTTTTCAAACTATAGTGATATAATATAAATACATATCATATGTTTGCCTGTTAACGTAATTTTTTCAAAATTAGAGGTATCACAAATCTGAGATCAAAATTTTTCTATAAATTATAATTACTCGTGGTTGTCCTCGTTTCTTATGATCTACCGTAAAAGGTCTTGAAACCTCTTTTTTTTTTTTTTTTTTGTCCATTTAAGTGTATTAGGCCAAAAAAGATTAACTTGAACAGTTTACCCAATTTATCTTTAATTCTTTTGTATAACTTCACTTATTTAATAGGACGATTTTATTTTTTATTTTATTTTGAAAATAATTGATTTAGCATAAATAAAGTAGTTTAGAGATTGATTTCAGAAGATTCAAATTTATTGCTATAATTTGAGAAGTACTCATACATGCCCTTTAAAAAGATATTCTATTCTCTCACCCTGATTTGCCATAAATATTTCACCCTATTAGTTGAGACATGAAATGTCATATCTCTAATATTTTAATTGAGTAATTTGATTATTAAAATAATTTTTAAAGGAATTTTCTTGTTTTTGAATTTTGTTTTCCTGTGATGGAAGATTCTTTATATTTTTCTTTATGTTTTTCTTTTCTTTCTTTATTTACAATTATAATTATAATTTTAGGAAAATTATTTTCTTGTTTTGGGAGGTCTATTTTATTTTAAGAATTCTTTTATTCTTTTAATCATTGTCATTATCTTGCTTTCTCTCTCTATTCTTTTGGACTTGGAGTGTCAATTTTTCCTCGGCAAATCCTATTTTTCCTAGTGAACTTTGTCTTTTTTTTCTCTTTATTTTCCCAGTGAACCCGTGTTTTCCAGCAAACTTCATCTCTTTTCTGTCTCTACTTTCCTAGCAAGTCTGTACATTCTTGCAACTTAGAAAAATAAAGAAGCCCTGCAGATTTCTCTCTCTCTCTCTCTAGATTTGACTCGATCTACTAGGGTTTTCAGGGTTTCCTAGCGAACCTCTTCCTTTTTCTCCCTCTACTCTCTCGGCGAACCTGTGTTTTCCAGTGAACTCCATTTTTTCTCTTTCTGCTTCCCCGGCAAACTCGTGTTTTCCAGCGAACTCATATTGTTGATTTTCCGACGAAATCGTGTTGACAGTTCCGTCTTGCTTGCGAATTTAGACCCTACAAGAGTTTTTCAGCGATGCTTCTAATCAACATCTGTCAATAAGATTTCGGCGACTCCGACGTGCAATTTCTAGCAAGAAACAGATTTCAGAAAATTCGACGATCATTTTTCGGCAACACTTATTTCAGACGAAAATCAACCAAGGTTCTGTCGTTCCTCCCCTTTCTCTACTTCTTGATTGCACTACTTCAATCTGTGAGAGTATTCCCTGATCAGTCTGAGTATTACTTCTTGTTTTTCATTAATATTCTGAATTTTTTTGTTCGTTGCTCTGGAGTTTTTTACCTATGGTTCTAGATTTTTTGCTTACTTCTTTACTTGCTTACTGTTGTTGCTCTTGAATCCTACTATTGGCAATCTACAGGGGTTTGCTGTTGTTTGCATATTGTAGAGGTTTCTTATCCTCCTGTACCTGTCTGTTTGGTGTAGAATTTATTTGTTATGGAGTTTTTTTAAATTGTTCATTGTTTACTATCTTTCTGAATATACTCTTGCTACTTTGACTTTCTTCTATATATTTGGTTATTTGACTAGTATACCTCATATATGTTGTTTTATATTATTATGTGGTTTATTAGTTTATTATTTTAGTATAGTTTGCGAGCATACATATCATATTGTGACTTGTATCTGATTGTGTGATTAGTAGCTTATCTATATTTTACTGTTCTATAGTGAGTTATTAGTTTTTAGTTTAGTGGCGTGAGGAGCTAATGGTGGACTAGGGTCATGTCGTCAGTTGAGATCGAAGATAATGGGTAGATGTGATAAGAGGGGCACGAGCCTTTTTAAGTTAAGGGTAGAGTCGTGGAATATAAGATCACTTACGGGGAAATCCGTAGAACTAGTGAAGTGTCTTAAGAGGAGATATATTAATATAGCGTGTGTTCAGGAGATCAGATGGGTAGGTACCAAAGCTCGGAATGTAGATAGGTTTAAGTTATGGTACTCGGGTGGGTCTAGAGTTAGAAATGGTGCAGGTATCCTAGTAGACGAAGACCTTAGGAAATATGTGGTTGATGTTAGGAGGTTTAACAATAAGATGAGATTTATCAAAATTGTGTTTGGTAGGCATGTAGTAAATGTAGTTAGTGTCTATGCGCCTCATTTAGTTCTGGATGAGGAAGTCAAAGAAGCTCTTTTGGAAAGAGTTAGATAAGGTTGTGAGAGGCATACCACAGACAAAAGAAATCTTCATTGGGGGTGACTTTAATGGGCATATCAAGACAACCACTTGCGGGTTCGAAGATGTTCATGGAGGCTTTGGTTTTGGGTAGAGGAATGGAGGTGGAACGTCTCTCTTGGATTTTACCAAAGCTTTTGAGTTAGTTATTGCTAACTCATGTTTCCCGAAGAGGGAAAATCACTTGATTACCTTTTGTAGTACGGTAGCTAAGACTGAGATTAATTATTTATTTCTTCGAATGGGTGATAGAAGTCTTTGTAAAGATTGCAAGGTTATTCCGAGTAAAAATATTTTCACTCAGCCTGGACTTCTAGTGATGGATTTAGAGATTAAGAGAGGAAAGAAGAAGAAGGTTGTTAATGCCCTACCGAGGATTAGATGGGGAAGCCTGACTCCTGCCCTTTCACGAGAGTGGGAAGAAAATTTGAGTAGTTTAGAGGCTTGGAGTAGTGGTAGAGATATGAAAAATATGTGGGACACTACTACTGATTGCATTAGAAAAGTAGCTACCGAGGTACTAGGGGTTTCAAGAGGGACCTTTGGTGGACGACAAGGTGATTGGTGGTGGAATGACGAAGTCTAAGGCAAAGTGAAAGCTAAGAAGATTGTGTACACAAAATGGTTGGAGTGTAGGGATGAGGATGAAAAGTGAAGACTTAAGAAAACCTATAAGTCGGCAAAGACAAAAACGAAGATGACAGTGACAAGTGCTAAGACAGCAGCGTTTGAGCGACTATATATGGAGTTAAGTGATAAAGGCGGGGATAAGAGATTGTATAGTCTCGGTAAAAAGAAAGAAAAGAAAGCGTGTGACTTGTACCAAGTGAAGTGCATCAAGGATGAGGAAGGTGAGGTGTTAGTTGATGAGTCTTCCATTAAGCTAAGGTGACAAGCTTACTTTCATAAACTCTTAAGCTAAAAAGAAGATAGAGATATCGAGTTGGATGAGTTGACACACTCCTTTAGTCATCGAGATTTTGGTTATTGCAGACGGTTCAGCATTAAGGAGGTTTGACGTGTTATTAGTAGGATGAAGAAAGGGAGGGCGATCGGACCCGATGAGATCCCGGTAGATTTTTGGAAAAACATGGTCAAGGATGACATAGAGTGGTTGACTAGAATGTTCAATTTGGATTCATGCCGGGGTGGTCGACTATTGAAGCAATTCATCTTGTTCAGAGATTAGTGGAGAAATATGTGGAAAGAAAGAAGGATCTTCATATTGTATTCATTGATCTCGAGAAGGCCTATGACAAAGTTCTGAGGGATATCCTATGAAGGTGTGTAGAGATGAAAGGTGTTCCTACGACGTATATTAGAGTGATAAAATACATGTACAATGGAGCCAAAACTCGGGTAAGAACGGTGGAAGGAGACTCTGAGTATTTTCTCGCTAAGATGGGACTTCATCAAGGATTTGTGTTAAGCCTTTTTCTTTTTACCTTCGTGATGGATAAGCTGATACGGTCTATTCAAGAGGAGGTTCCATGGTGTATGCTATTTGAAGATGACATAGTATTGATTGATGAGATTAGGCCAAAGTTAGTGATAGATTAGAGGTTTGGAGATACACTTTAGAATCCAAAGGGTTCAAACTGCACAGAACCAAAACAAAATACTTGAAGTGTAAATTTAGTATGGCGAGGGATGAAAAAAACATTGATATGAGGCTTGCCACTCAACCTATTCTCAAGAGAGAAAAATTTAAATATTTTGGGTCCATCATCTAGAGTAGTGGTGATATAGGCGATGATATCACATATTGTATTGGTACAACATGGACGAAATAGAGACTTGCCTCTGGAGTATTGTGTGATAAAAAGATATCACATAAACTCAAAGGTAAGTTTTATAGGGTGATGGTTAGATCATCTTTGTTGTATAGGGTGGAATGTTGGCCAATCAAAAACTTACATATCTAGAAGTTGCAGGTAGCGGAGATGAGTATGTTGAAATGGATGTGTGGCATATCAGAAGTGATAAGATTAGGAATAATACCATTCGGGAGAAACTCAAGGTGGCCCCTTTGGATGATAAGATGAGGGAAGTAAGACTGTGATGGTTACGTGCAGAGAAGGAGTACAGATGTTCCTGTAAGGAGGTGCGAGAGGTTAGATTTAGGAGTTATTTGGGAGGAGTGGAGGTAGGCTGAAGAAGTACTCATGGGAAGAGACAATAAGACAAATATGGCGAAACTTGATCTTACCGAGGACATGACCTTAGATAGAAAGGAGTAAAGGTCGTGAATTAGAGTAGCAGACTACTAAGTTAGTAGAGTTAGATTGATGTCTAGTCGTGGGGTATAATAGGGTAGTAGAATTTGTCCGATGTAGCCATTATATGCCTTATATATGTTAATTGTCTCGTATTTACATACTATCATACGTTTTTCGTTATTAGTCGCGCATTTTGTTTCCTTTTCTCTTCCCTTTTTTTTATATATCTAGTTTATTCTACATATGGATTTTTTTGACGAGAGTCCTCAGGAAATAACCTCTCTACCTCTATGAGGTAGTGATAATGTCTGCATACATTCTACCCTCCCAGACCCCACTTATGGGATTCCACTTGGTATGTTGTTGTTGTTGTTTTTTATCATTGTTATTATCGTCTTAATTCTATTCTTGTTTAATCAAAATTATTATGGATAATAATAGTATTAATTATTATTTTAATGTCTATAATATTATTTGTTTTTGGGATCATATTTTTTTTTCAAATCCTCTTTTAATATTTCTACATATATAGAAGTGTCGGTATAACAATCACTATCAACATGACTGCTATAACAATCGGTATCAACATGGCTGCGTAATGTCATTTTCTTATTTTTGAAGGATATTTTTGTTGTTGCATCCGACCCACGCGTCTTGCATCTTAGTTAAGATGTCCAACCCACGCGTCTTAATTAAGGTGTCCAACCCACGCGTCTCAATTAAGTGTAACTAAAAATGGATTTTGTCTGTATCTTTGCTACATGCCAATCCACATGTCACGATTCCTTTTGGTTTCTGTATCAATTCTAATTGTTGTATCTCTCTTCCATTCCTTCTTCTTCTATCTTCCGCCTTATAAATTCAATAGAAAAGGTTAGATTTTTGCCCATGAGGTAACACGTGGTCTTCATGTGCGCCCAACTGCTTCTTGGCTATTGTTTTCAATTGGATCCGAAAGGATCCTGCATGTTTATTTACGTGATGGTATGGCTGTAGCCGTGTGTGGTTTTCAATGTTTGTTATTCTTATCTGCTAGAGGAAAATATAATCTTCTTCTTTCACTTGCAATTTCCAGTTTTTCGTGTTCTTTTGCGTAGGTTTGAAAGGTTATATTTTCCTCAAGCAGCTGGGCACAAAAGCATATGAAGACCATATGTTGCCTGATGGGCAAAAATTTAGCCTTTTATATTGAATCTATAAGAAGATTGAAGACGAAGGAATGGAAGAGAATAGAATAATTAAAATTGATACAAAGATCAAAAAATAATCAAGACACGCGGATTGTCATGCAGTAAAGATACAAATCAAATGACAAAAATATTCTTAAATATCCATTTTTACTCCCATTAATTGAGACATATGGGTTGAATACCTTAATTGAGACATGAGATGCGTTACTATTTAAAATATTTCATACTAAACTACTTTTTTCTCCAATTACAACTATTTTGTCAACTAAAGTGTCATGCCAAAATCACTTGTTTTGTTGTTTGTTTTCAAAGAACGTAAATATCTGAAAGATCTTAGTATATGGCCGTGCAATTACAAATGTAGTATGTAATATGTAATATATAAACATCACATGTGTGTATATAAACACACACATATACATATTAAATAAGTTATTATTATTATAATTATTGTTTAATATATATTAGGCTCGTCTCCATGTCTAATTCTTACATAGAACTTCTTTTCAACTACATTCGAAAAGTTCAATTTTCAATTCATTGTGATTTTTAAATAATTTATCTCCCATAATTTTTATTTTGTTAGAATTTATGTCCAACTATAGTCACTCATCTTTTTTGTAAATGTGAGAATCAATTTTTTTCGTTCTTTAATTATTGAGTTTCAAAGCTATGAATTCACTGATCATTACATTCAATAGTTTGAATATCATGTTCCATTATAATTAGGGTATTGTCATCTTATTTTGATTGCTTTTAGAAGTAAGTCATAATTTATCAATTTTAATTATAGCTTTTCTATATTTAAATATTTTGGAAGGTTTACTTCTATTTTTTATTTTTTAGCTTTGAAAGTATTATTCTGTTATTATTGTTTTCTTTTTCTAAAAAGCTTTTTTGGTTCCTTTGTATGGACTAACTTCTCCTCAAATTTTTAACACATTTTTCATTTGAAGTGTAATGAAAATTTGGAGATATTTTCATATTCAATTTTTTTGGCCATAATTTTTAATGGATTATTTTCTTCTTTGGTACCAATATACACAATATCAGATAAAGGTTTCAGCAAATCTATTTTCAAATTGCATTTAGACATATTTGACCTATGCATAATTTTTGTGGCTATATCAAGTTTACTGGAATATTTGTTTTACCAGTTATTTATTTAGTATAATTTTACATATGCATAAAAAAGAGAAAATCTGATAAATGTATTTACATACTAAATAATTCAAATATATTTTTCGACTCTAAATTTGAAATTTATTTTTATAGTCAAATTGACAGTCTTCAATATCTCTCACCCTCTTGTATAATATCATATTGAAGCTTTTGCCATTGTCAAAAGTTTTGAGAAGATATTCATATTTATCATTGCCTTTAACTTTAACCAATCCTTTCAAAATGATTTTTTTTCTTCAAATTTTGACCTACTCATTCAATTCTTGATCTTAATTATAGAGATCGACCAGCAATTATTCTTCAACACAAATTAGTCATGTCTATATAATAGTTTTGTGCCATGAAAGTCAATCGACATTTCATTATAAATTTGTAACAGCTCGGCCCCCACACGTGCATATATTGTCCGCTTTGCCAGTCATGGGTCGCCCATACGCCCATGCACCAGCGCACGGTTTTGTTTCTCCCAGGTTTTCCCGGAAAAAGGCCTATGCACATGTAAGTTCCAAGCCCCTTCAAATAGCTCAGGAACTCCCCCTCTTTTTTCGATGTGGGATT
>JAABOM020061618.1:0-45208 GCA_011800125.2 Solanum clarkiae
ACGTATCAAACTATTTACCTTTTTATCCCATTTTTTCCTCTTTATTTCGCCCATGACATCATGCTGACATCGACACGACATCAGCATGATGTCAATATGAATACTATGGAATAATATTTTGTGATATTCGGACGGTATATATATTCCATACCGATATCATATACAATGAGCTCAATCCTCTGTGATGCTCTGACTGTATATTGATACCCAATTGGTATCATATAGGATTTTATATTTTTTTAAGAAATGAATAAGATACTTTAAAAAATAGTAAACTCTAAAGTAGAAAATATATTCGTTGTGATACTTTGTCAGTATATTTATACCATATTGGTATCGTATAGGACTAGAAAATTATTAAATCTACAAAATTATTTATTAAACTCAAAATTAGTAGAAAATATACTCTTTGATACTCCATCGATATATTAATACCCTATTGGTATCATATAATTTTTAGCTCTAATAAATAAAATAATTAAGAGAAAATTATTAAAGTTACAAACTTATTTATTAAATTGTAAATAGTACTAAATATATCTTTTTGTGATACTCTATTGGTATATTGATACCATAATGATATAGATAAACTGAGTTTATCCTCTTTGATACCTTCTCGATATACATATATCCTATTGGTATATAATATAAGGTGGTGGTGACATCAACATGATGTCAGCACGAAATTTTAATAGTAAGGAGGCATAAAATGTAAAATGGTATATGGATATAAATAGTCTGCTTTAAAAGGGAATAAGTTTAATTTATAAAAGGCAGTGTGATACATATACCACAGTGAGAGTGGGATAAAAGAGAGGTGTGTTTCTCAAGTTAATAATTGATAGTTTAGATATGAAACTCACGCTTTCAAAAGTAGATATGAAACTTTAAAAAATAGTTCAAATTTATTTTTTTATACTTATCTCTAACATATATAATATATTTCTTCTTAGTATTCTTTTTCTTTCTCGTAACCAATCCATGCATTTAAATGGGCTTGGAACTTGTCACCAATATGATCATTGATCAAGTTTCATCCTCTTGTCAACTTATAACTTCTCGTATAGCTTTCAGTTTCGAATTTCTATACATATGTACATACACAGGATGATGTGTGCATGCATTAAACTCCTTACATTGAGGATTTCATATATTATTATATATAGTATAATATCAAATCGAGTTAGGTTGACAAAGTGTATTCCCTCCATCCCAATTTATATGAGTTACTTTAATTTGACACGGAGTTTAAGAAAGAATGAACTTTTAAAACTTATGGTCTAAAATAGGTTATAAATATTTGTATGGATAGAAATTATTTCATTAAGGATAAAATGAGAATTTTAAAGTTAAATTATTTTTAAACATACAAATTTATCATTCTTTTTGGGATCAACTAAAAAAGAAAGTCATACAAAGTGGGATAGACAGCATACCAAACAAGTATTAATAGTACACAGTTAATACAAATATTATTTTTTATAATGAATCCTACCCAACATCACCTTGCAGTATTGGGGGTTTCTCCATTCCAAAAAGATTAGTTATGATGAGATTATTTCTTATGTTGTGTTTGATTTGGTATATCAAAAAGTAACATGTAGTACATAGTTATTTTTTAAAAAATATTTGTTTAATATAACCTCTCCAAATACGGTGGGAAACATGTAAACTGTTTTGAAGGAGAGTTTTGTCTTTAATCATGCCAATGAATATATTAAACAGATTGTATTACTAATACTATCATCTTTTATGTATTAGTCATGTATAACATAATATCAACAACTCTTGTCTGACCTACGACTGGCTGTGGTAGACATTTAACCCAAAACTAACATTCATTCATGGCGGATCCGGCCACTGGCCAGCGGCTTGATGGCACTGGCCATGCCTTCTCGCTTGAGACCACACACTTTCAATCCTTAACTAACACAAATTCTTCACATCCTAATTCATCTAAAGTTGTTGGCATGGAGAAAGAAAAAGGGATTGCCAAATCTTACGCAGATTTCCTAAAGCCTATGGTTACTATGGGTAACAATAACAATGAGCCAATTTTTGTTCAAGAACCTACTTTCAACAATGGTATTTCTCATGTGTTGTGGACTGGCGATGATATATGAAAGATGAGCATTGCACAGAATCTTTGATACATCAAAATTTACACTCCAAAAGGAATAGTAAAGTGGTCGTTGATCAAATATAGAACTCAACTTTTTCAAGAGTTGAGGTCGATCCCATAGGTAATGCGTAAGAATAAATCTACTAGCACCCTTTTCAGATATAACATCTATTCCCAAAACAAAAATACATAAAGTAAATGGAGGGGGGTTTGGTTTTTCAAATTGAACTATTAAAATAAAGTAACAAACGAGTGCAAGGGCTACAGGATTTCAAACAATTAATGTTAAGCTAGGATTGTGTTCCCCATGACATCTAATGTGATATCCAAGTCTATGTGGTAAACTTGTTTATGATTACGCATGCAAAATCTAACAAGTTATGTAACACCTAATTCACTTTCGGTCCTTCTTAGATGCATATCACTCATCACCTTTCGGTCTCAGAATATATGCTTACTAACCCTTGTTATCGATACCAGAATACTCTCACCTCTCGGTCTCACGTACATAGACTAGGTTAAAAACTTTGAATTTTCATTGTAGAACTCTTTTCCTAATCAAGACATCTCTTTCGGGCATGTAATGAATACAGACTTACCCTAATGTGTTGACTCATTGAGGAAGAAATTAAAGTAAAGATTACTAGGATATATACGCTAATCAATACCAAGCTTTATCCCATATTTGTCTATTTTATTGATTTGTCATGATTCCCACAACTCTAGTTGTGGGTTTAGCCCAGCATATTCAAGAAAATAACCCACAATGATATAAATAATTCATAATAAAGAACTTACTATTGAAGAATTAGTGAATCCATATATTACAATCTCGAACAAGATAATTGAAATCCACAAGGTTCAATGAAATTACAAGCAAAATAGTGTTCTCTTGTGTTCTCTGTCTCCAGCTGTACCAGACTAAGTAAAAAAAAATAAAAATAATATTCATATACAAGAAAAACCTAATCCATTTTAAAATAGAAAAATTAACTTCGGCATGGGTACGGCCGTTACACGGCCGGTGTGGTAGTAGACGGACCGTTTACCAGTCTATGTGGCAACACTTGTCCTCAAAACCTTCACTTTTCACTATCACACCTAACGTGTGCTGGCACGGTCCGTGTGAAGGTTGACGACCGTGAACCAGCTCATCTCATATCACTTTTGTGCGAATTCTTCAATTTTAGATGGTGTCAACTCCTTTTCATGTCACATTGACGAGGTACGACACGACCCGTGTCACTTCCCATGGTCTGTGAGGGTTACCGTGGGACATGCCTTGGGTGAATTTCTCTTGCATCTCCCTTAAGCTTCTTATCATTTCCATTTACCACCAAGTGTGAGGCCACCATGTGCCTCACGGTCCGGGTAGTGGTACGAGCCATGTAGGTCCCTGTGTGCCTTCACTTGGTTCCATTTTTCGCTCTGATCGCCAAGGCCTCCGCCACATGGCCTCCCACAGTCTGTGTGATGCTACACAGGTTGTGAAGGTCTCCTTATGCCCATACTTATGCTCATTTTCATCCCTTTTCCTATAGTTCACCCATTTCTCCATGCCTTAGTCACTTTTTATAAAAAATAACAAAAACAAACATCAAAATAACAAATTTTCTTGAAACTTGCAAAACTCCTTCGTTTAAAGCGTTATAAGAGTCGTATTTCTACGACTCATTAACACCCTCAATTTAGAATGATTGCTTGTCCTGAAGCAATAAAGACTCAACAAAACGAAGCATAAATACAAGTGCTCACTCGGAGCTATGGATAACCCCACAATTTTCAACACATATGCCTCGATAACAAGCTTAAGAATGTGCTCACACCCCAAATGGATCCACAAAGATTTAAGGCAAACATTATACATGCATGGTCAGTCCATATACTATCAGGAATAAAGATAACCCAGTTGACTTAACAACCAATTACCTCACTACAAAGAAATCTCACTCACAACATAAGAATATAGAACAGAGACTATATTGTAGACACTCAATCTCATAATTGACTTTCAGTGGACTCACAAGTATCGATCATAAGCTTGCCCTTATTTTCGCCATTTTAACTCTCAAATGACCTTCTTAGGATCACATTAGGACTTTTATGGCTTGTAGCATAGGCTCGATCTCGGGTAAGGTATCTTTAGGATTAAAGTGACTAAATGGCCTCCCCCAGATACTTATTTTGACTCAGTCATTTGCATTTTGGTCTCCAATACTTATTGCCCCTATTTCTCCACTTTCTATAGAACGAGAAGTAATTTCCGTGCTTATTCATTCATTTTCATTCTTTTCTTTTTCGCTCATTAATTTTGTCTCATGGTAACAAACCACTTTCTTTTCTTCTCTTATCACTTGATTCTTTTCCACACTCATTTTTCTGTTTTCCCTATAATAGCCACTCTCAACTTAAGCCTTTGCCTTGGGTCAAGGTTCACAATTTCTTTCTAAAGGACCAGGGCCAGTATAAGTCACCCTCAACTTAGGTTTTTGACCTAGGTGAAGATTTACAAGTCCTTGGAGAGACCAGGGCCAAATACAGATCAATAGATAGATAGGGGAAGTGAATTTGGTGATTACAAAGAAAAGGTCTATTTAGGCTCAACTTTTGGTTCCGGGGGATAGATTCATTTGGTTGGTTAATTTTAGGCTAAGTAACAAATCAATAACAACGACCCAAGATCACATCCTAATCCAGCCATTCAATTATTTCAGTGGGACTAACCAGGCAAGTTCTATCTCACAAGTGAGTCGACTAAATTATACAAACAAGCTCACACACACATGGCACATCTTCTACACTAGTTAGCACGAAGTCTATATAGACATGCTTCATTCATCAGAATGCCAACCATACACACACCGTGCTTACCAGAAATCATAAAAGTTTGTAAGGATGGGATGCAAACACATATAACTTTTTGCAACATTTTACTTTGGGGCATTTTTCGCTGGTTAACTTAGACTTCTATGAACACTGGTATTAACACAGACATCACAACCTAAATATGCCATTTCTACTAGATAATACACTTGAGAGAAAATAAACAGGCAAGAAAAACTCTCAAGCTATAGGATGTCCCAACCCCTCCAAAAAGATGGTGTAGTGCCCTCGCTACATCACAACTGGAAAAAAGAATAGAAATGGGGAAGAACATACCTGGGATGCCCTAGACGTCAGTTGTGCAGGCGGTACCAGACCCTCTGTGGGGGTTGCTGTCATCATAGGTAGCACCAGGTCCAAAGGTGCTCCTGGAGGCTCTTACCCTTGCCACATCTACTGCGTGTCGCTCTCTTTCCTCCTATTCGGTGGCTGATCGGTACTTGGTCCTGATGGCCTTGCACATTTGCGTCTCCTCCTCTTTCTGTGGTTCAGGAAGAGGACTGTGTCGGTGCCTATAGCTCTTGCCTTTATCCTTCCTCTTGGGATCTTTTGGGGGTAGAGCAGGTGCAACAGATGGGGCTGGCAGAGCACCACACATCTCATCTAGAACAGGCACCATGGGAGCATTGAACAGGCTTATCCAAGATTCCTGAGGTGGGCCTGGTGCGGTGGCCTAGTACTGCATAGTCAACTGTGCAATCTAGGCCTTCATGTCATTCACTGTTGGAACCAGATTCTTCATTTCTTCCCCTGACATACTCCCAAACATGTCATGAAAGTATCCCTCTAAAGTGTTGACATGGCCCTACAAAGTGGTGATTTGGCTCAGAATATTTTTGTTATGTTGCGCCACAGCCTGCTGTACGTGACACTAAACCACATGCATCTGTTCGATTATCTGGTCTATAATGGTACGTGTTTGCCATTGGTCTGCTACCATTCTGGCCAGAAACTCATAGGGCATATATGCATACCCTTGCTTTACCGGATGGATTGCACCACTACCCTTGAGCTACTCAGAAGCCTCGCCTGATGGTGGGGCGGTGGTGTAATCCTCAAATGGAAAGGGTTGCTATAGAGGTGATAAGGGAAAGTTTATTGGGCCTCTTAACAATCTTGTTCTGATCAACATGAGAGGATTTTGGACATATTTAATCAGGGCAATGTTGGCCACGCCCTTTGGAGCTATTTTCTTGTCCAAAATATCAGTGGTAGGAACACCGGCCTTTTTGCAAAGGGCACGAACCAAACATGGGAAGGGTATAGCAGCTCTATCGGATAAGGCCCGGTCCCTCATCCCAAGAGCAATACTCCATCCCATATTTACTCTGTACCTGGCTATCAGGTATGCTACTAAATAGGAATGTGAAGGTTGGAGTATATTGTTGTTTCCTGTGGGTCGTAGCTTGGTCCGCACCACCGACCACCAAAACTTCGCAACAAAGGTCAAAAAAGCTTTAGCGATAGGACACTTGGGGTTTATAACCCAAGGCACCATCGCCCCTTGAATGGCGATTCGTTATGCAATCCATCCTAACATTTCAGCCCGAGATGACGAATTGGACATCCGCCCCTCATCCATAATCTGCAGGTGTCTAGCCATAAATTGTCCATCTGGAGGAGTTTGGTAATTTGGCCCAAATGGAATCAGTTGATAGTATTGTTTGAAATATCCACTCATGTACCATACACCATCATATGTGACCGTGGAGACCTACCATATGCAACCTGTTTCTTCATTTTTTTAAACTGGTTACCCTCTACAGAGTTCAGTAGATTAGCAGCATAATTAGAATAGAACTCCTTAACTATGGCAGGCTATAATAACTAAGTGGTTGCACCATGCAAACAAACTTATATGATTCAAAAGCATCTCTAATTTTCGGGATATTGTCAAGTTGGTCCGCAAGGACCCGAACCTCCGGGATCATTGGCCACCATCGGAAAACCCCGAAACCCTTTTTTTTCAGCCCGTGAGTATAAATATTTTGGCTCCTGGGACTATCCAATGACCCCGCAGAAATACAATAAGCACCCTGGTGGTTTTAGGAGCTATAGTTTAGGAGACTGGAAAATGTATAGCCTCATCATCACTATCCCAAAGTTCGATCTCATCTTCCTGCTCCTCAATGTCATGACCATCAGCCTCCAGAGTTTGCACTTGCTCTTCTTGCTCCAAGGTATCCTCCTCCTATTCCGGGGCATCCGTCTCCTCCTCAACTCCCGTGTAAGGAAACCCCTTCTCAGACTGGGGAGCTCTGCTCAGCCCGCGACGTGAGTTCGTGTAGTATGAGGGAAAATGAGGAGAGACATTGCCTGTATAACCAACCTTGGACCCACTGGAGGAGTCATCACCTGAGTGACTCCTAGCTTGATGGCTAGATGATATAGTTGGGGAGTCGTGGAGATATGCCACAGGCTTGTCCCTTTCACTAAGTCTAACTAATCTACGGCGTGGACCCATAGCACCTGAAAGTATCACTAATTAATATAATCCATTAGAAATTTTTGCACAAGTAGGTTGACACACTAACGGGTACTTAGACTTCCCCTGTGCCATAAAAGTGAATAACCCTTAAGAGTGGCATCACCCAATCAATCATAGCGTCATTGCACTTAAAGAACATGTGTGAATTAAACTCAAAATTGAACTAGAATACATCATAAAAATGGGGTGGATTCAAGGAGACCCTACACGGGCCGTGTGACCTGACACAGTCTGTGACAAGGCCCATAAGGGAGGACTTGGAAGAATATTGGAAGAAGCATACCACGAGCTATTACATGGTATATGGACAGGCACAGGGTCTATGTGACTGGCCATGAACCGTACCCCCTTTGTTCAAGTTTCAGCTCAACTTGCATATACACATAATTTATGTAATTTTCATGCTACTTACTCACCGATCTACCAATATATTAGCAAGCTCAGCATGCTTTCACTAAGAGTTAGCAAAAAAATCACAAAAATCATAAACAACCATAGACAACACCTCAAGAACTAAACAATGGTGGTTTTCACCACTATATGCAACACCCAACACCACTTTTATGTACTATGACTCCGTAAACAAAGAATGAAACAACTTTGAACTACGATCTACACATGCAAAGACAAATATCTACACTAAAAGATAAAGGAATTGCATTCTTACTTGATGAACAACAATGGAGGTGTAGACTTGCTTGAAAAAGTAGAAACCGACCTAAGATGAAGCTACGAACTATGAAGTGGAATCACGAATCGTATGAAAGAAGATTTTTGAAAATTTTGGGGAATTTTAAGGGAGAAATCCTGTGGGAGAATAGAGAGAGGTGTGAGAGAAACGAGAGAGTGGAAGAGTGAAAAGTGAGTTGTTGGGACTAAGTAGGGTTATTTAAAATCCTTGGTCAACCGTTTGACCGGTCAATCATCTCACTTGGTTCTATTTTTCGCTCCGATTGCCAAGGCCTTCTCCATGTTGCCTCCCACAATCTGTGTGATGCTACACGGGTCGTGGAGGTCTCCTTACACTCACACTTAAGCTCTTTTTCATCCATTTTCCTGTAGTTCACCCATTTCTCTATGCCTTAGTCACTTTTCCTGAATAATAACAAAAACGAATATCAAAATAATAAATTTGCTTGAAAACGTGCAAAAATCCTTCGTTTAAAGTATTATAAGAGTCGTATTTCTACGACTCATTAACCTTCAGCACACAGTAATTGGCATAATTCACTTATGGGTGGCCTGAGATAGATGAACTGAGAAAAACTTTGCCTAAACAATGTAACATTAAAGGAGCATGCCAAATTGGCTTGTTACAAAATAGACATATATTGATACGATGTGACCTATTTGAGGACTTGTTACTCTAATGTCTAAACCTTCAATCAAATTATGGGTAAGAAAGTCATGTGTTATTCAATGAGAACTCTGATTTATGATAAGAACTTCATAGTGGAGGCAGAGACGTCTCAAGCTATGGCATAGATTTCTTTTTCGGATATTTTACCTACATATTTTCGAAAATAGATGATTTTTTCATTGGCGGTGAAATTGGGAAACATATTCAACTAGATGTTGCTATGACAAATAAAACAAGACCTAGTTGTACTAGGGTCAAAGTCCAGGTGGATTTATTGGGAGATTTTCCTGAGCTAGTAGAAATTGAGATTAAGGACAAAGAGAGTAACACATCAAGAGTAGTCAAAGTAAAAGTTGAGCCTGACATCCCCCTGAAATACTGTAGGAAGTATAAATTGCAAGGACATAAATGCAGAATATTACATCCTGAATTAAGAAGGATGGAGACCAAAAGAAAGAAAGAGGCAATGGGTGGGAAACAATTAATGAGACTGCTAATAAGGTCACACAATGGATTCCTACTAGCAGGAGATTCAGAAAGGTAACAAATAAAGAGGTAACTATTAAAGGAATGAGAATAGAGGAGATACAGGTCACAGTTAACAACTCTTTGAAAGATATATATGCTAATGATATAACTAATGAAGAAAATTTTGCACAACATTTTAAAGGGGAAGGAGAACAAACTTCAACCAAACAATGGGTCACAAATAAATTTTACAACTCAACCAGACATGATGTGACAGATGAAACTAATCAGAATAAGACAAAGGGCAATACAGGTAATGTATTACAGCAACAAATTGGATTTCACATGTATGATAACTCATCAACAGTTGTGGTGCATCATGGAAACCTGCAAGGAGAAAAAGAATATCATGTTAGCACTGATTAGAATTCTCCAAAAAAATAAAAATGTGAAGGATGACGAGATGGAGAATCTCAGTAAAGCAATTTTGATCTATGATCAGATGGTGGAATATAAGCAGGCAGCACAATAACACTTTGAGGCTTTTAGTATGGTGGAAAGGGCTTTGCAATCTCAGGAAACAAATGGTGAGGATCAGATTCAAGATAATGCTAGTAATAGGTATAATATGATCTCTAAGGTCAACAATGGTGGAGTGGGGCAGGGTATAATGATTGTGTATGAAGTTCCTATCAAGGAAAGTACTTCAATTAGGGACCTAGATAGGTCGATTGCTCATCAGGTAGAACAAATTGAAGGATATGGCAAGTCAAAAGCAGGAAGGTTTATGTGAAGCCAAGGATGAGATGGATAATGTCATAAATATGGAACATGCTTTAATACAATCGAGGGATTTCTCTTTAGTTAAATCAAAAAAGAAGAAGGGTAAAGCTACTAGAGATAAACCTCTCAGGGTCAATCTAGTAAGGGCTAGCAGAAGCTTATCTAAATGAGTTTTAAAGCATTGATTTGAAACATAAGGTCAGTTAGAACTCATCAAACCTTTCATAGAGTTCAAATGTTGCATAGGCATCATAAATTTGATCTAATTGCGTTAGTGGAGTCTTTTCAAGGAATTAGACATGTGCAGCGATACAAGAGGAGGCTAGGCATGTCATATTCCAACTATAATGCTAATGGAAAGATATGGTTGTTTGTTAATGATGGGATTCAAGTGGATGTCATTATTGATTCTGATCAATGTTAACTAGCAAGATGGTATTTGAGAATGGTCATCAATAGGTTGGCACCCTGGTATATGCTAAATGTATTGTGATCGGAAGGTTAAGCTTGTGGGAAGATATTTATCATATTGGCTACCATATAACTCTCCCTAGTTTGTGGGAGGTGATTTCAATATCATTATGGATATTGAAGAGAAGATTGGGGGACTTCTAGTTTATCCAAATGAAGTGGAGGACTTTATTTTCTGTATTAACTTTTGTGATCTTATGGATATTAACTTCAAAGATAGTCTATTCACATGGTGGAATGGAAGGGCTGATGAGGGTGATATCTTTAAGAGACTGGATAGGATTGTTGTTAATCAATTACTTATGGATGATTTAGGATGGGTGGATCTGGAATATTTGTCTAGATCAGGCTCAGATCATGCACCATTTTTATTATCTTGTGGATCTAGGGCTGGACAGATTCATAAACCCTTCAGGTTCTTAAACTTCTGGACAGAAAAGGAGGGCTTTAAGGATGTGGTTAGACAGAATTAGAATTCAGTTCAAAGTGAGCATGTTTTTGTTAAATTCAAAATTAAAATGAAGAAGACAAAATTAGCCTTAACAAAGTGGAGTAAAAAATATTTTAGGGATATCTTAAACAGCTGGTTATCCGAGAGGAGGTTGTTAAGATGAAGGAGAAACTCTTTGAAGAAAATCCTTCTGTTGAGAACAAAATCATTCTCAATAGGGCTTATGCTGAATTTACAAAGTACTTAAAATATAAGGAAGACTTTTGGAGGCAAAAGACTGAGATGCAATGGTTCACAGAAGGGGATAAAAATACAGAATTCTTTCATAATATGGTCAAAGGGAGGAGGAAGAGGCTGGAAGTTAAAAGAATTCAGAGATCTGATGGTTCTTGGGCTAAGGGTGATGATATAACAAATGAAGCTATTCAATTTTATACTGACCAATTTACTGGAGGAATCCAGAATAGCTCTTTATCTTTAGTGGAGCTGATACCAAAATCTATTATAGTATCAGATTATGATCTTTTGAATAAAAAATCATTTGTGGAGGAAATTAAGAATGTGATTTTTGCATTTAATGAAAATAGTGCAAATGGACTGGATAGTCTAATGGAGTTGTTTTATCAAGCTTGCTGGGATATGATAGAGGTAGATGTAGTTGGTGTAGTCAAGGTTTTCTTTCATGGGAGGACGTTCCCAAAATCCATTATTCATACTAATTTGGTGTTGATTCCTAAGAAGGACAGGGGACATCTTTTTCAGAGCTCAGACCTATTAGTCTTAGAAAATTTATTAATAAGGTTATCTCAAGAATCTTGCATGATAGAATTAAAAGACTCTTACCTAATCTTATTTCTACTAATCAGTCTAAATTTGTCAAAGGAAGGAGTATTGCTGAAAATGTCTTGCATTGATCAGGAGACTATTGTAGATATCAAGAAGAGGAGTAACATTGCTAATGTAGTGATTAAACTGGATATAGCTAAAGCATATGATAGATTACAATGGACCTTCTTGATAGCTATATTTTAGAAAATAGGCCTTGGTAAGACGTTTATTGATAACATATGGAGATTGGTTGCCAATAATTGGTATTCTATATTAATTAATGGTCAGACTTGTGGATTCTTTCACTCTACAAGGGTGTCAAGCAAGGAGATCCTTTATCCCCAGTATTGTTCATTCTAATAGCAAAGGTTCTATCTAGGGCTCTAAATAATCTTTTTAATTGTGTAGGCTTTCAGGGATATGATTTACCTAAGTGGAGTAAGAAGATAAATAATCTAACATATGACGATGATACAATTATATTTGTGAAAGCAGATGGGGGGATCACTTTGAAATTACTTGTGCAGACATTAAAGGACTATGAAGATCAATTTGGACTAAAGATAAATAAGGAGAAAAGTGCATTCTATGTGTATCATAAAGCTACACAGGCTGATGTGAAGAGGGTGGAGGAATATACTGTTTTCCACAAAGGAAAATATTCTTTGGCCTATCTAGGTTGTCCCGTCGATTATGCAAAGAAAAAAGATCTCATTTTACAGATCTGATCAAGAAAATCCAACCTAAGGTGCAGGTTTGGAAAGGAAAGCTCCTTTCTTTTGGTGGTAAGGTTGTATTGATTAATAGTGTATCACAAAGTATCCCAATTTACCAAATTTCTGTGATCATTCCCTCAAAGTATGTTATGTATGATATCCACAGAATTTTTAATACATTCTTATGGAATTTTAAAAAGGATGGAACAAGTAAGCATTGGGTGTCATGGGATGATATTTGTCTGCCCAAAAAGGAGGGAGGACTAGGTTTTAGATCTCTATTTTTCTAAACAGTTGTTTGCAAAAGTATGGTAGAGTTGCAGAACTAAGAAATCTCTGTGGGCTAATTTCATGTGGAATAAGTATTGTAAGAGGCATAGACCGTAGGTTGTATAATGGAAAGGGGGTTCCCAAACCTGAAAACATATGTTAAAGGCAAGGGACTTCTTCGACCAAGAAATTTGGTGGCAGACCAATTGTAGGCACTCTAGTATTATGTATGACAATTGGACCCAACTTGGGGCCTTATTTTTTCTTCTTCCAGTATCCTATGATAATGAATTGATGGAAAAGGATGTGGATCAGCTGGTGCTAAATGGTAAATGGAATGAGGATATGCTAAGTGAGATATTTTTTACTAGTTTGGTGGATCACATAATCAGTAATGTACAAATTCCTACATCAGGTGATGTTGATTACCCTTTCTTGATGCCTACAACATCAGAAAAATTCACTGTTAAATCATCCTAGGAGATTTTAACGATCCCAGCCCCTTCCTAGGATGTTTTTGCAAGAATATGAGAAAAAGGATTGTCATATAAGGTGTCCATCTTTATGTGGAGGCTGGTTAGGATAAGGATGCCAATTGGGGAGTTCTGGATTAGTATTGGAGTGGTGAATGAAGCTATATGTTGCTGTTGTAATCAAATGGTGAAAGAAACTTATTGTCATTTGTTTTTGAAATGTTCTGCAACACAATAGATATGGAATTTTTCCTCACTTAGCGCAAGGATTCGAGGCCCCTGAAATTTTCTAAAGGAGACAATCTATAAATGGGTTGCAGATTGCTCTAATAAACTTAAACCTATTTTTAATGTTGTTCCTTACTTTGTTTTGTGGGTAATATGGAAAATGAGGAATAAAATTAAACATGAGGAAATTTTCAGTACTCAAGGTATTCTGATGGAAATTTGTAGATATCTTTATAGATTAGCAAGGTTTAAATACCCTTGGCTCAAAAACATTTTAGAGGAGTGAGCTGATTTAGTGTAGTTTTTGGAAGGGTATAAACCCATTATTGTTCCGAAATTAATTTACTGGAATTTACCTAAAGAGGGGTGGTTTAAATGTAACCAAGATGATCCTCTAAAGATAATTCAGGCCCTAGTGCTGGAGGACTCTATATAAGGAATTGGATAGGGGAGTTTATGTATGCAGCATCATTTGAAATAAGTGTTAAATCAAGCTTGGAGGCTGAACTTTGGGCATTGGAGGAAGGATTAAAGATTTGAATTTCTGAGAAGTGGATGCCTATAGTCAGAAACAGACTCTCTAATGGCTTTTAATTGTGTATCTGAAAAGTAAAAGATTCCATGGTGCATTAGGAGGAAGATACACAAGATGAATAAACTGAGCATACACAGAGGAGTACAATTGCAACACATTTTGAGGGAAGGCAATAAAGTGGTTGATTGTTTTGCTAACCAAGTTTTCTTTTTTTTGCAGGAACAAAATCATTAATTTTCAGACAATTCAGTAAGTTCCTAAGCAAAGATGGACACTATTATCTTTGGATGCTCAACAAATTCCCAACATTCGGATAACTAGGATGCAAACCTCTTCATACAATAGAGAATAAACAGATGGGTAGTAATATGCAGAGATAGAAGCAGCAGCAGAAGGATACCTGGTAAATATAAGCTAAACCTTTAGTTTGTTTGTTTGACAGTGGTATTAGCTCCGATTGGGGCTCAACTTGTTGAAAAATAGACTAGGGTAAGGTTTATGTTTACACAAATTAACAAACAATGGAAGCATATGGTTCTTATCTGAAAACATAGGAGGAAAATTTCATAACGATAAGGGTGCACGGGCGTGCCATCAAAAATCCGAGAATATGAGACATGGATCTAACTCTACAATACCAGAAATAATAGATCGTTGGTTTTCTAAAGTGAATGAGCTGAAGAAGTCTTCACTGGATACGATTCTATGGCGTAGTGAACTGTATGACGCCACAATAGAATCGATCCAAGATCATCTTACTTGGAGGTCCAATAAACTGATCATGAGTTTTCATCACTTGGACATGCGTAAGGAAGAAGAAGAGCAGTCATTACACTGGTGAATAGAGTGTCCACAAAAAGATGAATGGACTTGCCATTAGTGTTGAAGGAAGCTTCCAGATTTTGGAAAGCTTTCTAAATAGTAATGACTTGTTTTATGAGTGGGACATTTGGTCCACTCCAACTTATCTTTTATGTCTTTTGGACAGATGGACTTTTCTTTTTAAATAAATAAAGGCTGCTTGCCTTTTTGATTTAAAAAAAAAAAACATAATAGCAAATAGAGTGTATTAAAATTTACAAAATTATTAATAAACAAAGCTCATGCATGCATTTTTTTTTATGACAAGGGAAACTCGAAGCCGTTACTTTTTGGGTGCGACTAAGGTAAAATCTTCGCTCTTATGCAATAGCTAGCTCACAAAATCACACAAGAGAAGTATTTCACACTAAGCAAGTTCAATTCGGTGCGCAGAGCTCAACCCAGAAGGTAAATTCCTTGCTTTTGCTGACAAGAGATTTCAAATTCTAATGCATGGCATTATTTCTTCAAGACATATATTTAGCGCACGATAATATATAAAGTTAATGTATGTATTATTTCTTGTAATGCATTTTACTAAACGAGCCCTTATAGTGGTGGAGTTTCCTATTTCCTAAATGTTTTAATACTTAATGTAAGGTAACGATATGGTCATATATACACTCTCCTAAAATTTCTTTTGGGTTATATTTTCCTGAATATTATTGTTCCTTAAATTCTTTTTAAATAAAATTAGAGCAATTATAAATTGAAGTCAATATGGTTCAGTAGTTTGAAACAGACAAGAATTGAAAACCTTAATTGTAGGAAACAACCTCGTCTTTTTGTTAGACCATTTCATATCCTCACATGTTCAACAGAAACCAACTATAATTTCGTTAATTATACTATAAATAGATTCTCCACATTTAGACAAAACATCTTTCAGAGCCAAGGGGCAGGTACCCTCTCTATAAGAAATCCCCAAAAGCTCTAAAAGTTAACAAAAACACATTTTTTTTTACTTTAGGAAAAACACATAAAAAGAAATTCAAATAATATTATGGCTAAAAAATTAGTCATTGGTGGCATAGCCTCAATTCTTGTGGTGGCTTGTGTTGTTGCAGCATGCGTCACCATTAGCCAAAAGAACGCGAGCAATTCATCAAGTGGTGGTGGTGGTGGTAATGACATTTCAACCTCTACAAAATCTGTTCAAGCAATATGTCAACCTACTGATTACAAAGAAACTTGTGAGAAGAGTCTTGCATCAGCCAAGAACACTAGTGACCCAAAGGAACTTATAAAAGTTGCATTTGAATCAACTATAACTGACATAAAAAATTCCATAAAAAATACTGACTTGATCAGGGATGCAGCCAAAGATCCTAGAACCAAAGACGCTCTACAAACTTGTGAAGGTCTTCTTAATGTGTCTATGGATGATCTAAGAAGATCTTTTGATAAAGTTAGCGACTTTGATATGAACAAGATCAAGGAATATACCGATGATCTAAAAACATGGATTAGTGCTTCGATTACTTATCAAGAAACTTGCTTAGATGCTTTTCAGAACACAAGTGGTGAAACTGGTGAGAAAATGAAGAAATTGTTAAAGACTGCAGGGGAGCTTACTAGCAATGGTCTTGCCATGGTCACTAGCTTTGGTGACATGCTTACTAACTTGCACATCCCTGGTGCTACCCGTAGATTATTGACAACCGACTATACGTCATTTGTTGAAGATGGTTCCCGTAGGCTTCTTCAAGTTTCAAATACCAAGCATAATGCTGTGGTTGCTCAAGATGGCAGTGGACAATTCAAGACCATCGCTGAAGCCCTTAAAGCTGTGCCTCCAAAGAGCAATGAGACCTATGTCATCTTAATTAAGGCAGGTGTATATAAGGAGATGATTGATATCCCAAGAAGCATGAAAAACCTTGTGTTTATTGGTGAAGGTCCAACCAAAACCAAGATTACTGGCAACAAGAACTTTGCTGATGGAACTGAGACTTTCCGTACAGCGACCGTTGGTAAGTCAATTTTGTGAATTTAAATGATGTATGTCTAGCTGGTACAAAAGTTAAAACTCTTGTCTTAAATTGTGAATGCAGCGGTGAATGGAGATGGTTTCGTAGCAAGGGATATCGGATTTGAGAACACAGCAGGAGCACTGAAGCACCAAGCTGTTGCACTCCGTGTATCAGCAGACAAGGCAGTTTTCTACAACTGTAATATCGATGGATACCAAGACACTCTCTACACTCATGCCTACAGACAATTCTACAAGGATTGTTCCATCTCAGGAACCATTGACTTCATCTTTGGCGATGCATCTGCTGTGTTCCAAAACTGCAAAATGATTGTAAGGAAACCAGCTGACAACCAAGCTTGCATGGTCACTGCTCAAGGCAGAAAAGACCATCGTGGGGTTGGTGCAATCGTATTGAGGAACTGTGAAATCAGGGCTGAGCCAGCATTCACTAGCACCCAGCCACCAATCAAAGCCTATCTTGGACGTCCATGGAAGGAGTATTCAAGGACACTTATAATGCAAACGTATATCGATTCGTTCATTGATCCTGAAGGATGGGCTCCATGGAATGGTAACTTTGCTCTAAACACTCTGTATTATGCAGAGTATCAGAACAAGGGACCAGGAGCCAATACTGACAAACGGGTTAAGTGGAGTGGTTACAAGAAAAGCATTTCACCACAGGAAGCTGAAAAATATGCTCCTAATATCTTCATTGATCAAGACAGCTGGATTAAGAAGACTGGTATTTCCTATTGATGATTCTGTAGCAACTTCAATTATATTATATTCCTTTATAAATCTAATCTTCTACTCATAAAAAAAATTAACCAAATTATGTTTATTTAATTGGCTTTCTAGCTATGTGATGTAATACTTAGTTTAATTCTTCATATTTATATCGTACCTTATGCAAATTCAACTTGTTGTATTCTTGTTTTCCCCTCTAGTTTGCATTATATTTCCCTAAAATCTCTTATCATAAATAATTACGTTGAGTCTAGAGGGGAAATGTCATGTAGCCTGTTTACATTCACTACTCTTGCACCACTGAAATAAGTAATTATACAAGTTAGCTGGACAAATCATGAGTAGCAAAAGTTTACTATATATACTACTACTTACTCGGACTCTCCAAAAATATTACCGCACTCGTGTCAGACACTTCAAAAATACACTATTTTTAGAGGATCCCACACGCACCAATCGACATTTTTGAAGAGTCCGAGCAACATAGAATTAGACTAATCTTTAGAGTTAATTGCATTACATTAATTTGATATTTTAAATTTTAAAATTTAGATATTTAAAAACTATACAAAAAAATATATAAGTTCCAATGATTCTCATATTAATATGATGAAAAATACATCTTCAAGTATTGGTCAAAGCTATAGTTTGACTCTAAAAAGTAAAACATCACAAGTAAAAGTTGTTAGGGAAATAGTGATTATTTAGCAAAATAACAATACTGAAAATTAAATAAAAATTAATATTTTAAATAGTCCATTATTAATGCTTGAGTCGTGCTAGGCAGTGTCCTAATAAATTATTTCGAAAGTGTAAAATATTTTTCCATGATTACACAAGTCTTTTCTACTTAAATAGAGAATACAAGAATCAACAAATTAATAAACATTAGCAAGTTATTAAGTGTAACACCTTAAAAATTTTCAAGCTAAGACCCAAACTTTTTTCTTATGTATATGGGATCATATCGAGTGATTCTAACTTTGAATATGAGTGCAAAGGCCAATTCTATATGGAAATGATAGATTTGAGATGAACTGAGGTAACAAGTCAATATAATACTTCAAAAGTTGAAAAGTTTGAATGAAAAATAAAATACAGGAAGTGATCTAGTTCCTATGGCTCGTGGAAGCTACCCGACTGCCCTAGGAATAAATTTCAAGCCCTGACTATGAAAGATCTCAGAGACTGTAGATTCATCCATGGAACAAATTTTAAAGGCAGGAAAATTGGGGTTCGACAGGATGGACCATGTTATAAATCGTGGTTTGTTCTATGCAGAGGCGAATTCAGATTTTCAAGAAAATAGGTACACCATTACTTTATAGATAAGATCTACAATTGTAAAGAAAAAGGCATAATATATCCCTTAACTTTGTCATTTAGAGTTGATATACCTCTTGTTATGAAAGCGGTTCATATATATCACTATTGTTACATAAATGACTCACATATACAATTTCCTCTAATGGAAGGGCAAAAATTGATACATGTTTTTTTTAGACTTGTTTGATTCAACAGCTAATTTGGATTTATAACTTTGATAGTTAAATTTATTTTTTCACTAATTTTATTACAAAATTTATTATAAATGCCCCTTTTTTATAGCTGCAAAAACTAAACTACAACATAGCCGAAAAAAATTATTTTAAAATTTTTCTTACTTTTATTTCTTTTTTTGTTCACACTTATTCTTTTTATTTTTACACGAAAGAATGAAGAAAAAGAAAGAAAAAATAATTAAAACTCAAATAATGATAATTAAATAAGTCAAAAAATAATTCATGCGTGAAAAGATCAAATATACCCTAAACGGATTTTTTTAATTAATAATAAAAAATAAATTTAAAATAATATTTTCACTTCCATTACCTGAAAAGGTATATGTAAGTCACTTTTGTAATGGTAAGGGTATATGTGAGTCACTTTTGTAATGATAAGGGTACATGTGAACCACTTTTATAACGAGAGGTATATGAGCTCTCAAGCAGAAAAAAGAGATGCTCTAGCTAGTGGGACATCTAACATATTAAAAGAAAATATAGGCAATTTGGGACCTAGCGATTATGCTATTAAAAAGACAAGTGAACGATCTAGGTATTTTAAGCATTGGTTCCTTTAGCTAATATTATAATATTCTTAAGAATATAAAAATAATTTATCAATTTAGCCGAATGACCATGGATTTTCGAAACTCATATTTTAAACATAAATCCGTCCTTGGTTCTATGGACCAGGAAGGACCCGTAGAACACCACTAACACTTAAATTTGTTTTTGGCTAGGGATTGGAGTGTTGCATGAAAGGGCTTTATGGCCTTGTGAAAGGAACCACAGACCGTTTGACCTTAATCTTACCAAAACTTTAGAGGATTAAATTTTTTTCTGATTTCCACGAAGGTCCTATACGACTCGTGAAGAGGACCCTGAACGGTTGAAGACCCCATAGTCCCTATGGTTAGTTAATTTTTAGGTTTATTTAGGACATTTTTCATTCTTCCAATGTTAAAACGATGTCATTTCTAAGTAATTCCTAAGTCTTATAACTGATTTTGTACTAGCCAATTCTTTCAAGAATTTCTCTCCCAAGGTCATCTTCATTTTTTTCATTCGTACATCTTTTTTATCGATGGAGCCCAATAATTTCATGATTTTTAATTCAAATTCTTGTCAATTTCACAAAGAAAAAGGCAATGTGCGTGGATAGAAATAATATTATATGAAATGAGAAAGTGGATGAATGAGAAGATATGAAATAAAGGAGCAAAATTAGTCGTTGGTGGGACAAATAAATAAGTTACATAATGAACAGTACGTGTAATTACACCTTCATCATGCCAGGTTCATAGGGAATACCCTCCTTGGGTAACCAGGGTTCCTTTGTGTTAATAAGCTTGTCGGCGGTGAATTGGTTAATAGCATCTCCAGAAACTCCCTTTTGGTAACCTCTCCATGTAGACACCCTCTTGTCTAGTGTTGCACCTGGTCCTCTGTTCTGATACTCTGCATACCAAGATGTATGGAGTCCAAAATCAGTGTTATTCCATGGTGCCCATCCTTCTGGATCGACGAATGCATCGATATTTGATTGCATTATGATAGTCCTCGAATATTGCTTCCAGGGACGTCCAAGATAGGCTTTGATGGGTGGCTGGGTGGCAGTGAATGCTGGCTCAGCCATGATGGCACAATTCTGGAGAACGAATGCACCAGTCGAATTTAATTCCATCCTTCCTTGAGCAGTGATCATGCAAGCCTGTCTGTCATTCGGCTTCCTCACAATCAATTTACAGTTTTGGAAAACAGCAGCGGCATTGCCAAACACGAAATCAATGGTGCCTGAAATGTTACAGTCACGGTAGAATTGCCTGTATGAGTGAGCGTATAAAGTGTCTTGATAACCATCGATTTTGCAGTTGTAGATCACGGACTTATCAGCATTAACCCTCAATGCAACAGCTTGTTCTTTTTCAGGTCCTGCTGTGTTCTCAATACCGATATCTCTCATAACAAAACCTTCTCCAGCAACACCAAGACTTGCAGTATGCCAAGTTGTAGTACCGCCACCATTCTTTACTCCCCTGTCACCGGTGATTACGGTCTTGGTTGGGCCTTCACCAATAAGCACGACATTGGTCTTGGCCTTGTCGATTTCAATGTATTCCTTGTAGGTACCGGCCTTGACGAGGATAATGAAAGGTGTTGGGTTATTTTTTGGGACAGCATCAATTGCTTGCTGGATGGTCTTGTATTGTCCTTCTCCACTGGCAGAAACCACAGCATTAGGGTTGGCACTGGAAATTTCGAGGAGCTTACGGTTACTGGCTTCGACAAATGAGTCATCCTTTGATAACAACTTGCGGGTAAGGCCTGTAGTTTGAGTGATCATTTCACCGAAGCTGACGACCATGGCAAGAGAATTGACAGTTAGCTCCCGGGTAGTGTTCATTAGCTTCGCCATTTTGTCACGGGTTTCACTTTGTTCTGATTTGATAAAACCATCCAAACAAGTCTCTTCATAAGTAATGACTGCACTAAGCCATGTCTTGAGGTCATCCACCAAATCCTTGATCTTAGAGAAATCGAAGTTGTCAAGCTTGGTGACAGAGCCCCTTAGATCGTCAACGGCTAGATCAAATAGCTCTTCACAAGCCTTGAGAGCGTCTTTCGTGAGCGGATCACTGGCTGCTTTCTTGATTGGTTCGGTTTCCTTGAGGGCATTCTTTATGTCTGTCACAGCGGCTTCGAATGCAACCTTGATGTAGTCCTTTGGGTCAGACACATTCTTGGCTGCGGATAGGGTCTTCATACAAGTTGTTTTGTATGGGGTGGGCTGGCACATAGATTCCACCGACTTTGTTGAAGTTGCAATTTCATTTGATGAAGTTTCCTCATCATGTTTAGTCAAGGTCACACATGCTGCCACTACACAAGCCACCACAAGAACAGAAGCTACTCCACCAATGATCACCTTTTTTGACATTTTTTATCTATGAAATAACCCCTAGGGTTCTTCTTATAAGAGAAGAACTCAGAGGACTCTTTATTTCCTATTGTTTCATCTCCCATATCATTTCTTCTTATTTATATATATAGTAAAGTAGAGGAGCAACAAGTTCGTGTGAATTGCCTTAAATTTCTAGTGGGGTGGTGATGGATGGAGGTGCGATCTTCTCTATTTTCCTTTAGTTTCCCACAAAATACACTCACCTCTCATTCCTTCCTCGACAAAAACCACTAGTTATTTTTGTTAAATCTTCACTTGCATTGGACATCCCTTCTTTAATACTTGTGAATTCCTCACTTCATTTTCCCTAACTTCTTGTTTTGGTTGAGAACACGTGTCATACTTTAAAATTAATGGATGCGATTTGATTAACTAAAATACTTTCATATATTTACCTCCAAAAAAATTTTTAGTTATACATTATATCTCTCAAACTTTTATTTCTCACCTTTGAGTAAATTTTTGCCCCTCATTTGTTTTTTTCTTTTTGCCACTTTTTTATGTTAGGATTCTTAAAAAATATATTATTTTTGGAGAATCTGACACGCAATTCATTGTCATTTTTAAAGAATACAAACAACATAAATCTAAGGGAAAAAAATCAGGGAGAATCACCAATAACAATACTCTTTCAATTGAATGCTAGCTCAATACTCATTATAATAACAAGTACTTTATTTATTGTGAAAATGGTACAGCTAAATTTGTTGTGAGATAAAGACATGCGTCTTATTTAACTCATTGATTAGTGTTTTAGCAGTTAAAAACGTCTGGATGATATTTTTCTAAAAAGACAATTATGAAATGAGAGTATTCTGAATTGAATAATAGAGCTTAGTTTCTTGAAGTTTGACCTAGAATTGGAAGACAGATTTATCCAAGATGCATGAGATCTAAGATTTATGCCTTATTTATTTTTATTAAAATTAAGACATCTAAATATGAATGCACATCTAAAAAATTAAGATGTTGATTTTAGATTTAAACACTGAATGATTAAAATGATTTATTTTAAATATTTGAATATAAATAGTTTATTAATATATAAACACAATGAATATTATATTTCAAATAAAATTGTAGTTAAATATTACATTTACAATATATATTTTTTAAAAAACTCCAATCTATAAAAATAGTTAAAATATTTAAAGATATAAATAAATATTTCAAGTTTGATAAAGATAAAGTAAAACTACCTGAACTATGTGAAAAAATTATATTAACAAAATAATTGTTAAGCATCATAAGAAGAAAATACAGTCATCAAACTTTTATCAATTTTTGTAAATAATTTTATCAATCCTGGATGACTAAGCAATACATCCAAGAATTAAGGAGGCGTTTGGTAGGATGTATTAGGAAATATAATTCATAGATTAGCTATTGGTATTAATTATTATTATGTTTGATAGAAATTTTAATTCATGTATTAATTAATCCATGTATTAGTTAATATCACATACATGATATTAACTATACCTCCCATTTGGTGGTATTAGCTAATACCTTGGATTTAATATCATGGGATAAATATATAAAGATAAAAATATACTCAAATTCTTTTACACTTTTTTTTATTTTCATGATTTTATATTTTATATTTGTAGTTTTGTACGAGTAAATTTATTTAAATAAATTATCTTACGAATTTCATTTAATTGTGGGTTCATATTTTCATAATATAAAAACAAATAAATTTACTATGTCAAATTCAATTATTTATAGTTTCATATTTACATAATAAACAAAATAATTTTGCCATGTCAACTTTTTTGAAAAATAATTTAGTTGAGCGATTTTATTGATACAAAACAAAGTTCAATGATGTTAAATATATTCTCAAAGTTGAGTGACCTTTTAAGATATAAACATTATGCTAAAACTACAACTTCTAATTTTTTATGTGTAAATATAGATTG
The DNA here is from genome assembly GCA_011800125.2 of Solanum clarkiae. Lineage (NCBI taxonomy): Eukaryota > Viridiplantae > Streptophyta > Magnoliopsida > Solanales > Solanaceae > Solanum > Solanum clarkiae. Next base: position 24,091 of record JAABOM020061618.1, read on the forward strand.
TTTATTTTACAATTGTTTACCTTCTTTTCGATTTTAACAATAGATGTTCTATCTTTATTAAATTAAAAATTGGAGTTTTATTAGTAATGAATTTATTAAGATCATAATTATTTATTCTCAAATAATTCAAGTGAAAAAATAGTTTATATGATGACAAAATTATTGTTCTGTTAACTATTTAGAAGCCACAAAAAAATAATCTACTTTGATTTAATTAAATGAAATAGAAAATTTCACAATAATCCAAGGGTATAATTGGAAAGAACCTTTTTGTGGAGTATTAAACCAAGTACAAGATTAAATGGGAAGCAATGAAGCAAACACTTGATAAAAAATAATCCCTGCATTACTAATTCATGCATTACTTATCTCTTTATTACTAATTCATACATTACTAATCCCTATATTATTCATTTTTGTACCAAACAACCCTTAAATGTTATCAAAATAGAAAGGGAAAAAATTTGGATAGTTAATAGATGGAGAAAGAGAGAAGTGTGAAATTTTTGTAAAAGAGAAAACATATGGAGCGAATTTTAATAATTATTTGTCCTTAACAGGGTTTGAATGATATTAAGACACTATCATAAACTTGATTCATTTAGCCTCTTTCACTGATTTTTAAGTAAAATTAGATTTACTACGCATGTCATTCATATAATCCAAATAATATTCATTCTATATTTTAACAATTTATTCAAATTATTTATTCTATAATTTAAGCATTGTTTCTTGAAATCCAAAGTTTGTAAATAATATATTCCATTACGCCTTTCTAGTTTCCAGTGTAGTTTTAGTCAGATACATCAAAATATTTGTCTTTAAGGTGGATGAGATGAACTAATAGCAACGCTTGAACATGCATCTTTTGAAAGAAGATGCAACTAAACAGGGAAGACACGATGGTTTTGGGGAGTTGTAAATGTTGGCATCACATTACTTCGAGATGTTGCGCCAGATTAATTAATTTAAGTTTATGCTAGTTTCTTTTTATATGTCATGATGAAGGTAAAAATGTAAGTTAATTTTCAGGTTATAAAAAAGTGGAATGTGATTTATTACTCTTATAATAGAACTTCATCCTATTTATTATATAAAATGGAGGTAGACAGTAATCGCAAAGCTATATTAGTAGTACCACCGATTTTGGTTGTTCTTAATTTGTTTGTTTGTTAGGATAGTTCTCTCCAGAAGGCATATTCTTTAGTAATATGGGAAAGTATAAATGAATAGTTCTAACGGAAAATTCTGGATCATTAATTATAGATTTATAAATAATACTCCGTTATGCGATTAACTAATTGTTTGCTTTACATTTTTTATTAGTTTACAATAACAATGACGAACGTCATTTTTAAAGTTTCTTATTAGCTCAATAATATTTGTTATTAATTTGAGTGAGAACCAAGAAAGGAACAAAGGAGGACTTGTAAATAATGAAAGATAAGAACGACGAACAAGAAAGAAGAGAAAATCTATTATGGAAAAGCGAATATATTTTACTGAAAAAAAAAGACTTACATATATAATAAAAGACCTAACTTCATGGACTTAAAAATCAGCAACACATTTGTTGAAAATAAACAAACTCCTAAAGACTAGGTAAAGAAGTTATTTAAAAAAAAATAATCTAATTTACTGCAGCAAAAGAGTAAAGATTGCATTCTTAAAGCATAACAACTAACACTCCTCCTTGGTTTAGGAATTGTAGATTCCTAACTTTTCTCGAAAAACTCAAACTTGCCGAGGGAAAGGGGCTTGGTGAAAATGTCAGCAACCTGCTCATCACTCTTGCAACAAAAAAACTTTACATCTCCATCTTTCAGCGCATCTCTCAGTAAAAACAACTTAATGTTGAAATGCGCGCTTAATATTTGCATGAAAAAATGGATTATTAGTAATAGAAATTACAACTGGATTATCAATAAAAATCACAGTCCCTTCTTTTTGCTCCATATTCAGATCACAAATAATTTTCCACAACCATAATTCTTGATTCATAGTTGTTGTTGAGCAATAGACTCTGTCTCCGCTGTTGATTGTGCTACTATATCTTGTTTCTTGGAATACCACAAGAAAACTCCTAATCCAAGATTGAAATAGAAACCTGATATACTCCTCATATCAGGTGCACCACCCCAATTACTATCAGAGAATCCGATAAGTCTAAACTTCTGACTTTTGTAAAACTTAACGCCACAGTTGATAGTTCCCTTGATGTATTTGACAATTATTGTAACTGCTCTCAAGTGTAAATCACTTGCACAATGCATGAATTGAGACAAAAGGCTCACTCATACAAGATATCAGACCTAGTTGCAGTCAAATACATCAAGTAGCTAATAAGACTTCTATAATATACTTCATCCACTTTCTCTGCACCATCATCTTTGGAGAACTTTTCTTTTTGGTTCATTGAAGTACTCATAACTTTGCAGTCTTCCATATGAACCTTTTTTAGGATTTCATAAGTATACTTGTCTTGTTTAAGCTCCATTCCAAGAAAGTACGACATTAGTTCAAGGTCTGTCATTTCAAATACCTTCATCATTTTCAACTTGAAGTCCTCAAGTAGGTAAACTTTACTTCCTATAACAAAGAGATCATCACCATACAAAGAAATAATGAATATATCCGCGCCTAAACACTTAATATAAAGTGTAGACTCAGATAGGCTTATCCTAAAGCCTAAACTTAGTAAATAATCGTTAATCTTACTATAGCAAGCTCTTAGCGCTTGCTTTAAACATTAAAGAGTTTTCTTTGACAAATAAACTTTATTTTCTTGTCCCTTGACAACAAAACCATTTGGTTGCTCAATGTAAATCTCCTCCTGGAGAAGACCATTAAGAAAGCTGACTTGATATCAAATTGATAAATTTTTCAACTTTTTTCTGCTACAATGGCCAGTAGCAATTTGATTGTGTTAAGGCGAGAAACTGGTACAAATGTTTTTGAGTATCTACTGCAAAGATCTTAGTGTAACCTTTCACTACAAGCCTCACTTTGTGTTTTTTAATGGAACCACCAGCATTTAACTTTGTCCTCAAGACCCATTTTACTCCATGACCTTTCTGTCTATAGGTTTCTCAACAAGCTCCCAGGTCTAATTTTTTCAATCATTATCATCTCCTCCTTCACTATAGCAACCCATTTTTCATCCCCTTCTACTTCCTCATAGCATGGGGGCTCACAAATTGCAGTATTGCATCTTTGATAGATATCAGAAATCTACCTCTTGCCTCTAACATGAACACCATCTACTAGATCTTTTGGATCTAATAGAGAGTCCACTGGTGGATTATTTTCAAGCTTCTCCCAATTCCAATGTTGGTCCTCAATGAAGTGGAGATCTTCACTCACGATAGTTTTCTCTATTTGAGGTCGATAGACCCTGTATGATTTGGAGACTTCACTGTAGCCTATAAAGATGTCAGGAACTACCTTCTTATCAAGCTTTTTTTAACCTGTGGTACATAAGAGAAACACAAGCAATCAAAAATTATGAAATATTCCAATGACGGTTTATGACCATACCATTCTTCATATGACATTTCATCTTTCACAAATCTACAAGGAAGTCTATTTTGCAAAAAAATAAGTGTGATGGCATTCTCCGCCCAAAACCTTTTTGGTAGATGTTTCTCATGTAGCATGCACCTAGCCGTCTCCATTATGATTCTGTTTTTTTTTTCTTACTGAATCCATTTAATGTGGAGTATAGGGGCAGTTAATTGATATTTTGTGCCAGCTTTGTCACAGAATAATTTGATCTGATTTGAAGTGTACTCTTTCTCATTATCAGATCTTATAATCTAAAGTTCGCAACCACTTTGATTTTCCACCTTAGTCTTAAAATTTCAAAACACTCCAGCTACTTCAGACTTAAATTTTAAGAAAAAAACATCCATGTCATTCTTGTTAGATCATCAATAAATGTAATGTAGTAAATACTATCATTTAAAGATGATGTTCTGTGAGGTCCACACAGATTTGTATGAATGAGCTGAAGCCTTTTTTATGCTCTCCAAGTTGTTTTGGGAAAGAGCAACCTGTTCATCTTTCCAAGTAAGCAAGCTTGACAATCTGTCTAGTGATTCTGCAAATTTGGTAGACCATTTACAAGTTCCTTTCTTTGTAAGAACATCATACCTTGACAATGAAAATGACCTATTCTTTTATGTCAAATTTTTGTAGATATTAAGCTTTCTGCTCTTCTTCAAAAGGATTAAGTGGGAACCATCTCCCCTCCATTTTGACCTTGAATATTTCATCACCTGATGGCTCTTCTATCACACAAGTTCTGTTGTTGAAGAACAAATTGAATCCATTCTCCATTAACTGACCAATATTGAGGAGGCTCCGGTCAAGGTCCAGGACATACAGTATATTTGTGATTAACTTAGTTTTAGAGTCACTGGTAATGACAATAGTGTCGTTACCTTTCACGTCATGACACTAGACATTTCCAATTCTAACTTTCTTTGTCTCAGTATTCCATAATTTTTTGAACAGCATCTTATCAGATGTCATATGAATAGAGCAATCACTGCCAATTAGCCAATTTTCACTTGAATCTAGTCTTGTGAAATAAGATACGACAAAGAGATGATCTTCTTCTCGATCAACAACTTGAGTTTCTACTTCAGGCTGCTAAACTTTAGCTTTGCAAATTATAGCTTTGTGGCCTTGCTGATTGCACTTGCTGCATTTTGCATCAGGTCTCCTCCAATATTTGAAAGGAGAATGAGCTTTTTTTTTCACAGTGACGATAAGAAGGATAGTTATCCTTCTTGCTTTTAGTAAAATTCTCACTATTTTTTTCTTGTATCTTCTTATTCTGCTTCTTGTTTCTTCCATCATCTTGATGTTTGACTAGTAGGGCTCCTTCAATAATTTTTTCCTATCTCATTTCATGTTGCTGCTCTTCTGCTTGAAAAGCACTTAAGGCTCTGCTAGTGTAATCTTGGACAAATCCCTGTTGTTTTCTAAGATTGTAATAGTAGTCTTAAATCTTTCAGACACTGTTACAAGGATTTTCTCGATAATCCTTGAATCATCTAAAGTGGAACCCAATAATCTGATGCGATTTGCTACGTTAAGAAGCATATCAGGATACTCTTTTATGGTTTCACTTTCTTTCATCCTTTGAAGTTCAAACTCTCGTATCAAATTTAGCACCTGCATTTTTCAAATTCTTTCATCTCCTTCATACTCAGTCTTGAGATAATCCCATCTCTCTTTTGCTGATTTCAGAGACATGACACGACCGAAGATTGTGGATGAAACTGCAGTATATAAACATGCCTTTGATTTCATGGTTTTCCTCTCCTTGTGGTTTTTAATCTATGCCATCATGGGATTGGTCGGCAATAGAACAATCTCATAATCATCTTCTACAACCTCCCAGAGATCCAAAGCCTCTAGATATGTTTGCATTCTAACTGTCCAGATCGGATAATTTTCTCCATTGAAAGCTGGCGGCGCCATAGAAAAAAGCTTGTTTCTCCGTCCATGAAATGCACTGAAACAGATTACTATGCACAGGTCCCTCAAGAATGAAAAGTTTTGGCATCAGTTGTTGTTAATTTGAGTGAGAACCAGGAAAATGACCAAAGGAGAACTTATGAATAATGAAAGATAAGAACAAAGAACAAGAAAGAAGAGAAAAAATCTATTCTGGAAAAGTGCATATCTTTTCCTGAAAAAAGACTTACATATATAATAAAAGGCCTAACTTCATGGACCTAAAAATCAGCAACACATCTGCTGAAAATAAACAAGCTCCTTAAAATTAAGTAAAGTAGTTATTTGAAAAAACTAATCTAATTCACCACAGTAAATAAATAAAGACTGCATTCCTAAAGTATAACAACTAACGGTATTTTAGTTGAGAAGAATAAAACGATCGATAATTTAGGTACAAGGAGTAGCTACAACACTTTTCAATGTGGTGTTTCACCTTACGATCTTTAATTTGATTCATTGCTTTTAACTTTAAAATCAACACAATAATTTCAACCCAATAATTTGGTTAATTTTTTTATTTATATATCTTTTTTTGGTATAATAGAAATTCCTTTGTATTCCATGTTAAGGAATGTTTACAAATATAAAAACATTTAATACTAAAGTCTCTTCATTTTTTCATTATTTGTACACAATATATTTTTAAATATTGAATGTGTTTAGTGGTCATGCCCTTAAGAGTAAACAAAGTACTTTATTGTTAGTGGTTACTATTATTAAGAACTTGCAATATAAATTAAGGGTGTCTTTCTCCTCAACTTTGGTAGATGTTTAGAACTGTGTGTTGTTCAAATATTACTATTTTCATTAACGAATCCTATGTTGACTGGGTGAGAAAGTAACGGTATTTCTTATAATTCTTGGTGCATTTTTATTGTGGCCGAAACATGTAATTGTGGTTGAAAAACGTAGTGTTACTTGATTCATAACTCAATTTTAATAAAATTACTAAATGTTTTACAAAAGACACCCTATCCATGAGGCAGTGGGTGAAATTGAAATGTCATATAAGCTATAACAAAACATTTCCAACTGATCCAATATATTTTGCTTTTATTCCTATGGTGGATTTAGTACAATTAATCTCACTTGTTCATTAATTTAAAAGAGACAATGCAAAAAAATAATAATAATAAAATAGGAATACCAATAAATTTCAACAAGTAAATATATGTAATCATCAATTCAATTGGAGAAAGGTACACTTACATTGAAGGATCGTATAATAAAGCATATTATGCTATAATGAAAGTTTTCATCCTTACTGAAGAGAAAGTAGTATAACGATAGGTAATGATCATTACAGTTGAGATTAGTCTATGCCATTTTTCTTTAACTTTTAAATTTTTTTTCCAATAGGTGAGCATCTAATTCAAGTTATTATTAAGGTAAAATCAACAAGATTAAGAATGTCAGAGGATCATTGGTAAGTTTGTTCGTTTTGGTAGTTCATTATCAATTTGAATGTTAAATAGAAAAATGGTGAATCGTTTGCCATAAGTAGTATAACTAAATTCAGTGGTAACTTACAACTAATAAATGAAGCAGAAATATTTTACAAATTGATAAGGTGTGACACGACAAATAGGATTTTCTTCGAAAATTCCAACCAAGCCTCTTATCGTATCAAGAATACATAAGGTACGTAAATCAATACTAGGAAGCAGAGCATTAAATAAGCTTCAAGATAAAAGAAACTTAGGCCCAAATAAACATACTTACACATCTTTGTTTGGCATCCCTCTAGTATCATAAGTGGGGGGGCAGAGAACAAGCTACTAGCTTGAAAGTGCAGGGGAGGAGGGTCAATTGAAGTTTCTTCGCCTTGTTTCTTTTCTTTTGTCATAACATCATAGTAGTCAGCTATCAAAATAGTTAGTTGACTAACAGATAAGAAAATAAACAAAAATATAAAGTGCGTAAAAAGAAACTTTGACACCAGATATTTTTATACTGATTTGGATTCAATGTGAATCCTAGTCCAGTCCCCTTGGGTTGCAAGGGAGGTCTCTTCAAGCCTTTAAGTGTGATTGGGGGTACAAGATGTTTAAAACTAAACTCAGAATATTTTTCTATTTTTTTTTTGTTTTTCTTTTTTTGTTAATACAGACCTCTCTTTTTCATTGATTCTTCTTTTCTCTCTCTTTTTCTTTCACAGTAAAACAATAATTTAAGATTACAATGATTTTCTAAAGATGAAGAATTTTAAAGAAGGCTTGAGCTTGCAGTAGGCTTGTATATCGATGAGAGACTTGGATTTCTCCTTATAGAAGAGACAGCATCCCAAGAGTTTTGATCCTTGGATTAAGGCAGAGATTCCTCATTCCAAAAATAAGCTAAGGCTTTAAGGACGGAAAATCTGTCAATCTTTTGTATTCTTTCCAACGTTCAAATTTCCTTGATTGACAGTCATGATTCTTTGTAGGCTGGATCTTCTTGATTTGCAGATATTCCTTGATTTTCTTTTAATTGTGGATTTTGCTGTGATCGTAATTTGTGTGACCGATCTTGGACTGATTTCAAAGTCTTATGCAGATCTTTTATCTACTGTGTATTGATTTGTTTGTACTTGAATTTCTCCATCTGATTTAATTTTTCATAATAAGCTTCTTTGACTGGATTAGATTATCCTTGATTTCTTCCATCTGTTTTGGTTTTCCATAAAGGACTCTTTTTGATTGATTTCTGATTCCAACAACTTTGATTCGCTTTCCTTATATTCCGAATTGCTTCCTTTGGTTGTCTTGAAATTTTACCATCATTCAAAATAGATTAACATTAACAATCTCCATCTTTTTGATGATGATAAAAAATTACGTAGTTGACTTCACTGAAGATTAGTCGACTGCTTGGAGCATTGTTTTGAAGTACTCCCCCTGAATAGTGTCTTTTAATTCTCCCCCTGACTTGGTACTTGCTAGTTGACTAATACAGACAGACAAACAAAGGAACAACAGGCAACAAACAAAACAAGCACTCACAGGGAACAGTAAGATAAGTAGATAATACTAATTACTACTAATAATAAAACATTCTCCCCCTTTGGCATCAACAAAAAGGGAACGTAATAGATAAAAACATAATATCCTTAGTTTGGGCAAGCTGGCCCTAAGTAAAACTTAAAACAGATAAAAGATTTATCCATGAGGTCTGAGGAAATAGGTCAGAGTGTTCACAAGAGAAGTCTTCAGACTATCAATCATCGATATGAGAGAGGTAGAGAGTTCCTCCGCACTTGTATGGGTCTTTTGAGAAAACTTAGCAGCATCCTTGAGAACTTGATCTAACTTTAGCCGAATTTTTGCAACATCAGTACCAATTTCTTTGAAAGAAACCCTAATCTTCTCAATGTTTTCAGCAAGAGAATTGACTTTGTAGTAACTGGAGAGGAGAAGATGCTGAAGGGTTTCAAACTTTTCATCTGTGCTGGAGACTCTGGCCAGAAGATCCTCGAGAGGTTTAGCACCCAGTAGAAGGGGTAGGGTTAGTAGGGGGATTATCAGAAGGAGAAACAGGGGCAGCAGAATCAGATTTTAGAACCCAAGTGTCATTGGTGAGTACATAGCCCATGCTGCCAAAATCCCTAGATTTGTAGCATGGCTTCACAGTAATGGAAGGAATTTCAGTAAGCCCAATGGAGTTAGTCTCCAGGATGCAAGATATGATCATCTTATAGCGAAGGCTAGGAGGATTGATGGTAGAGTCAATTATATAGTTGAGAATAAAAGAGTAAATTTTGAAACGTTTCTTAGAGAGGAGGCAGTAAATGCAGAAGGTGTCTCGAACAAACAGGAAAGAGAAGGAACCAACTCTTGGGAGAAGAGTGGTTGCAACAATGTGAGCAATAACTGAGCTTAAGGGGGACATCTTTAGGCCCAAGGATGGAAGGACAGGGACCAGAAGGGTTAGAGGAGAGAGCCTTTTTGGCCTCTTCAAAAGTGACATCAAACTCAGAGGGCCACAAATTTTTTATGGATTCAGAAAAATCAGAGCTATGAATTTCAAGAATTTCTTCCAAGATTTCACAATCGAAAAAATACGCTTGCCAAGAACCAGGATTTCTATTTCACCCAGTCTAGATGAGCGGAGATTAGCACAGAAAAGACGGACCAAGGGTTCATACACCACCATTGGAGGGGAAGAGAAGATCTTAACCCATTCTTGGAATTCAAAGAACTCTTTGATGGGACAGTGAAGGGTCATGAGTAGATCAAGATCAACAATGTGCCCATGAACGATGGTTTTGGATTTCAATATTTGGAAGAGGGTCTCATTAGAGGAGTATCATAAATCAGTTTTCACATCGAGAAAGTTCTCAAAATCAAATTTACACTTCTTTTTCTGATCACCAAAGAGATGAATAGGGGCAAAACATTTGAGGCTAGATACAGGAGGGGAGTTGGAGAAGGAGGAGATGAAGGGTTAGAAGATTTTTTAGAGTCTATGGGGACAGGGAAATGGACGACACATTTCCCTTTATTCTGAGAACTCTTGCGAGAGGGCATGATGAACAGATGGTAAGAGGAGGAGAAGAAGTGAGAGACAATGTGGGAGAGAAGAGATATAAAAAAGAAAAAGAAAGTGGAAGTTGAAAGAAGAAGAGGCGGCAGACTAAATGAGGAGATGTGAAAGGAAAAGGACTGACACACAAAAAAAGGTATGGGAAGAACTCAATCGTCAGCCGTAATAATTAATGTAAGACAATCAGTCAGAATATTCATAAAAAAGGGAACAGAATCAATACAACAATAAATGCATCTAATAATTTCCAATTAAGTGCCAGAAATAAAACAAAATTTCATAAAATCAGTAATTTTCCAAAAATAAATTTAAATCAATTTGAAAATAATATTTAGCAAATTTCTGAGAGTGTAAAATCTTTCTTCAAGAAGTGATTTTGTGAAAATATCAGCCAATTGATTTCCAGTGTTGACAAAGACAATTTCAATATCTCCATTTAAAATATGATTTCTAATAAAATGGTGCTTAATATCAATGTACTTAGCACGACAATGATGAACATGATTTTTAGTCAAACAAATAGCACTAAAATTATCACATAATAATCTAGCAGGCCTAGCATTCATATCAAAATCAGTTAACTAATGAATTAGCCATAGAACCTGAGCACAACACAAACCAATGACTACATATTCTGCTTCAGTTGTTGAAATTGAGACATAGTCTTTTTTCTTGTTGTTCCAAGAGACCAAGCAATTTTCAAGAAATTGGCAAGATCCACTGATACTTTTTCGATCCACCTTATCACCTGCATAATCTGCATCGGAAAACCCATGAAGATCAAGTGTAGGGGATCTTTCATACCATAGTCCAAAGGAAGTAGTTTCATCTATGTATTGAATTATCTTTTTGATGGCAGTTAAGTGTGTTTCTTTAGGATCAGCTTGAAATCTGGCACAGTTACATACACTGAACATGATGTCAGGACGGCTAGAAGTGAGATAAAGTAAAGATCCAATCATACCTCTATATTTTGATTCATCAACACTTTTTCCATTTGCATCAAGGTCCAGGTTGGAAGAATGACTTATAGGAGAGCTAGTGGATTTAGCATTCTCCATACCAAATTTTTTTACAAGTTCCATAGCATACTTACTTTGACAAATGAATATTCCTTGATCAATTTGAAAGATTTGAAGGCTCAAGAAGGTTAACTCTTCCATCATACTCATTTCACAATTCACTTTGCATAAGATTAGCAAAGTCCTTGCATAAATCAGGGTTAGTACTTCCAAAGATAATATCATCAACATAAATTTGAATAATAATGTTGTCTGAGGAAGATTTTTTGATAAATAAGATAGTGTTAATGTTTCCTCGAGAAAAAACATGAGATAGAAGAAATTTACTTAGGCGCTCATACCAAGCTCTGGGAGCTTGTTTTAGTCCATAGAACTTTCGAAAGTTTGAATACATGATAAGAAGAATCTGGATTTACAAATCTAAAGGTTGTTTTACAAAAACTTCATATTCAATAAAATTATTTAAAAAAAGTACTTTTAACATCCATTTGAAAAAGTTTAAAACCTTTATAAGTAGCATAAACAAGAAGCATTCGAATGGATTCTAACCTTATTACAGGAGCGAAAGCCTCACCATAGTCGACTCCTTATGGTTGAGAGTAACATTGAGCGACAAGTCTTGTTTTCTAGTTACTTCTCCATCCTCATTCAGCTTGTTTCTAAAAATCCATTTTGTCCCAGTGATAGCAACATTTTCAAGTTTGGAAACTAAGGTCCAAACTTGATTCCTTTCAAATTGATCCAATTCTTCCTTCATTGCTTTTACCCAGTCACTATCTTTCAAGGCTTCTTCTACTTTTTTAGTCTCAAATTGGGAGATAAGGGCTATGTTAGCACTTCTTTTGATGGATGCCCTTGTTCTCATTCTATCGTTGACATCCCCAATAATGAATTTTCTAGGATAATCATGCTTACTTCTCCATTCATTTGGAACAGTTTCGACTGCAGGTTGGCTTTCTGTAACAGTAGTCGACTGGTCAGTTTTTGCAACTGCTATAGACACTACTTTGTCACTGCTAATGGTATCTTCATCATCAGAGCTGGATCTTTTCTCAGAAATAGGATTAGAATCATCAAAGACAACATGAATGGATTCTTCTACAGTAGAAGTATGTTTATTAAAAATTCAATATGCTCTACTAGTAGTAGAATATTTAAGAAAGATACCTTCATCATTGTGAGGATCAAATTTACCTAGACTATCCTTACCATTGTTATGAACAAAACATTTGCAGCCAAAAGGATGAAAGTAGCTAATATTGGGCTTCTTTTCATTCCATATTCATATGGAGTCTTCTTGAGTATTGGCCTGATTAGGCACCTATTAAGAATATGACATGCAGTATTTACCGTTTCTGCCTAGAAGTGATGAGGAGGGGAGTGTTCATAAATCATGGTTCTGGGCATATCTCGAAGTGTTCTATTTTTCCTTTCAACTACTCCATTTTGCTGAGGAGATCAAGGAGCGCAGAAGTTATGTGAATATCCTTATTCATTGCAGAATTTCTCAAAGGCCTTACTTTCAAATTTTCTTCCATGATCACTTCTTATGGAAGTGATGTAGTAAACTTTTTCCCTCTTTACTTTCTTGCAAAAGAACTCAAATTCTTTAAAGTATCATCTTTGTTAATTAAAAATGTAACTCAAGTAAAACGGGAGTAGTCATCTACAACAACAAATGTGTACCTCTTACCACCAATGCTTGCCGTTCTAGCTTGACCAAAAAGATCCATGTGAAGAAATTGAAGAGGTTTTGTAGTGGTGACAATGTCTTTAGATTGAAAGGAGTTTCTTGTTTGCTTACCTATATAACAAGCATCGCAGATGTGATCCTTCGTGTAGTCTAGCTTTGGAAGTCCAATTACCAGTTCTAATTTTATAAGCTTTTCAATCAACCTCGTGGTAGCATGACCAAATTTTCTTATGCCATATCCAAGGATCTTCAAAAATGGATGCCAAACAGATATGGTCAGTTGATCCTTTAACCGTGCCCAAAATTGTACAAATTTTTGTCCCTACTTCCTGAAAGGAGTGGCTTTCCTGAAACATCCTCAATGATGCACCCAATTTTCTTAAATCTTACTTCTTGGTCAGCATCACATAGTTGATTGATACTTAATAGATTGTACCTTAATCCTTTCACAAGATACAGATTAGTAATTTCATAAGTTAATTAAAAGAAATGATTCCAATACCAATGATAGTTCCGGTTAAATTGTCACAAACCCGAATTTTTTCACCCCTAAATTCAGCAACTAATTTGAATAGATATTTGTTGCCGGTCATATGATTTGAATATTCATTATCAAGATAATATTATCCTTTTGATTTTATGCGGAGTTCCTACAAAACAAGATTACTTGTTTTTAGGTACCAAATGAATTTTTGGTCCTTTTTTATTAGGGTTATATTTGACTCTCCAAACCACATTAGTGGGTTTGGAAAGAGGATATCTGTACCATGAATATGAATGACCAGATTTACCACAATAATAACAAGAGTTTTTACTAGTTTCATCAGATCCAGGCAAATTATAGTATTCACTTTGACAATGAGTCAATTGTCTGAGTCAGTTGACTTAGTTTCTTTATTAGGACAGGAAAACTTGTGAGCATTTTTTAAGAGATTTTTTAGTTCAAAGATTTATTCATCAAACAGATCTCTTTCAACAGAATAAACCTCGAGTTGAATTTCCAAAGCTCTTTTTCATCTTGAATGGTTCTAAGATTTTCCAAAGATCTTTTTAAGTATACATTGGCTTGGTCTAGTAGAGCTCTTAAATTATTTTAGTTATTACAAAAATCTGATCTTACTTGATTGGATTCTCCAATGGGCATGAAGCACACATTTCCAGCATCGTCTTGATCATACTCAGATGTGTCTTTATCACTCTAGCTACTAACGGCTTTATTTCTTCCATAATTTAAAGATGTCTTTTCTTAGTTTCAGGACACTCGCTTGCAATGTGTCCATATTTGGCATAGTCATAGCATCTGCCGTCATTACGATTGTAGTTAGTAATCTGTTTATTTCTGGAGTTATTTGTATTACCTATGCTTTGATTTCTGTTGCGCCGAAATGTGTCCATGACAGATCTTATGATTAGTTCAATTTTATCTTTATTGAATTCCTCTTCATCATCCAGATTATCATTAGTTGCTTTGAAGGCAACCGATTTCTTTTTCTCATCTTTTTTGCCTTTTTTGTTCAAATGTGTTTTTTCAAAGGAAATGAGATCTCCTCGAACCTCATAATATATTAGGTTCTTTAGATCCATACTTCTAAGTGCAACAACTTTGGCATGTCATTGAGGAGGTAGACTTCTTAGAACTCTTCTTATGTGCTCTATGGGAGCGTATTCCTTTCGTGCAGCATTGAGTTCTCCAATGATCTTTCTTAGTCGTGTAATCATATTTTCAACAGATTCTCCTTCTTTTATTTGGAACAATTCATATTTATAGACCAGGAGACTGACAATTGTTTCTTTTACTTTGTCAGTTCTTTCTTAAGTGACTTCCAATTTGTCCCACGTTTCTTTAGCAGTTTCACAACTTGAAATTTTCTCATATTCCTCACCACTAATAGCATTATACAGAACATTCTTATCCTTTGAGTTTATTTGAATAACCTCCATTTGTTCATCATTGGAGTTTTCCAGACTAGGAATGACAGCAGTTTGACTTCCTTCAGAGGTTTATGAATTTGCAAGTTTGATTGCAGGAATGGGTATATCACCAAGCTTGATGATCCTTCACACCTTAACATCATAGGATTTAATAAAGGTTTCCCTCCTGATTTTCCAATGTGAGAAATACTTTCCATTGAAGTAAGGAGGTCTGGTTTGAGAAGTTTCCTCTTGAAATAGAGCTCCAAGGGTTTGATTTTGGTTCGAAATGATCTTTTTCTCACCTGTGGTTAGACAGAAAGATAGTGAGACCTTGCTCTGATATCAAAAATTGAAGTTTCTTTGCCTTTTTTATTTTCTTTTGTCTTAACTTCAGAATAGTCAGCTATCGAAATAGTTAGTCGACTAACAGATAAGAAAATGAATAGAAATATATAGTGCTTAAAAAGAAACTTTGACACCAGATGTTTTCATACTGGTTTAGATTTAACGTGAATTCTAGACTAGTCCCCTTGGATTGCAAGGGATGTCTCTTCAAGCCTTTAAGTGTGATTGAGGGTACAAGATGTTTAAAAATAAACTCAGAATATTTTTCTCTTTTTTTTTGTTTTTTTTTTCTATTGATACAGACCTCTCTTTTTCAATGATTCTTCTTTTCTCTCTCTCTTTTTCTGTCACAGTAAAACAATAACTTAAGATTAGAATGATTTTCTAAAGATGAAGAGTTTTGAAGATGGCTTGAGCTTGCAGTAGGCTTGTATATCGATGAGAGACTTGGATTCCTCCTTATATAGAAGAGATGGCATCCCAAATTGAGGCAGAGATTGTTCATTCTAATAATAAGGCTAAGGCTTTAAGGACAATTGTCAATCTTTTTTATTCTTTCCAACGTTCAGATTTCCTTGATTGAAAATCATAATTCTTTGCAGGCTGGATCTTCTTGATTTGTAGTTA
The DNA here is from genome assembly GCA_011800125.2 of Solanum clarkiae. Lineage (NCBI taxonomy): Eukaryota > Viridiplantae > Streptophyta > Magnoliopsida > Solanales > Solanaceae > Solanum > Solanum clarkiae. The sequence continues at coordinate 39,742 of JAABOM020061618.1, forward strand.
TTCCTTGATTTTCCTTTGATTGTGGATTTTGCTGATCCTGATTTGTGTGACTGATCTTGGACTGATTTCAAAGTCTTGTGCAAATCCTTTATCTACTGTGTATCGATTTGTTTGTGCTTGAATTCCTCCGTCTGATTTGGTTCTCCATAATAAGATCCTTTGACTGGATTGGATTATTCTTGATTTCCTCCATCTGTTTTGATTTTTATAAAGGACCATTTTTTATTGATTTCTGATTCCAACAGCTTTGATTCTCTTTCCTTACAGTCTGAATTTTTTTCTTGTGGTTGTCCTGAAATTTTGTCATCATTCAAAATAGAAGTATTAACATAGCTGACCCATATAAAGGAAAATAAATGATCTCTAAGTAACAACATAGTCCAAGGATAGCAAGAAAAAAAATATAGGCTCAACAGGTAGTCCCTGAAGCATGATGTCATGACCTGAAATTGGGTGTGATGGCATTTGCTTTTAACCTACCACGATAAGTTAGTCTAAATAGGATATATAACTCTATAATATGAAAGATAAATGTGGAACTAACAGTCTAAATTCATAAAGGTAAGAAATTGACAATTTGAAAATCAATGTAAGACTGGTGTCACATGTAAAAGTTTTCACTACAACTGAGTCTGAAAGAAAACATACAAGTCTTAAATGTCTTCATTTCTCAAATAGAACAAAAACAATATAAATAAATGGGAGTCTGAAGAGTCCACTGAAATGAACAAGCTGCTACTTCTTAAACTCTCTCAAGCTTGGTCCTAAATGAGAATAGAGCATCAATTGGAACCAAGCACACAACCTACATACAAATATGGAAGCAAGAGTGAGTACCAAATAACATGATACCCAGCAAGAAGATCTAAATATAAGTAGAGAAAAAAGAACTCAAATACTCCTTTCACTCCAATCGAACCCTCAAAACTCAACTTGTACTCAGAAAAGTTAGCATACACAATATTCATATATCCACAGTACAAGTGTATGATAAATTCAATATATCATGTCCATTAATTTACAAGTATAGAATGAATTACCAACTTAACAAGTTCATACAAGTATCCACAATAATAGAATGAAATGAAATGGATAACATGTAATGATGTGAAAATGATATATTGCAATGTCAAATTGTCACAGTGCATGTTTGTCCTATGATACACATGCACTGATATAATCAGATTGAAATTCATGGGGGTCTCATATGGATCATGTATCCGTTGGAACTATTTTCCTTCAACGTAATCATCTCTAGCCAGAACCATTTTTTTGGCTTTTTATTATACTTTTTCAAAATTATTTTTCTTTGACATTTTATCAATTCTAGGTGAAATAATTTTTCTTTGGCTTTTTATCAATGGTGGAACTCAATAAATTTATCATCTCAACACAACAATCACTTTCAAATAAGTATGAGAGAATGCAAAGAGTCCACCTACTTCAAATATACAATAATCAAATTTAGTCAATCTCATCATTCTTTATATAATAGGATCATCATCAAATGAGTCATTCAAGAGTAATCACATCGCTTCTCAAGTCCTCAGTAACCACTTTACATCATCATTCAATACTACTGATCAAAAGAGTAAATTTTTCACAAATATACTTCAACTATTTTGTACAATACCAAAATTATATTATAACACCCTATATGTTGAAAGTCTAAAAAATGAAAAGTTGCATAAATGTTTAAGACTAGCTGGTTTTACGAGCCAATCTACAGCTCATAGAAAGGTCTCATAGACTAAAGTCCACAAAGTTAAAAAATTATTGTCACTGAAAGTCATGTACGAGGAACAGGATTGATTTTGAATGGAACCACTGCTCATGGACTGGAACATGAAAAGAAAACCTGAGAAATGATTTTTTTTAAGTCTAGGGAGGTTCCACGAGGGGATCTACAGTCCATAAATGAAACTATGCATTATACTGTTGGATCAGAATTTTGAATATGCAATTTTCAGTAGCTAAAATTTTGTAACACGCATTCTACGAAGATAAAGCATGACCTGTGGAATTGTTTATAGATCGTGAAAGAGGTTTCATGGATGGGTCCGATTAGCAGATTTTAAATAAAAGATTTTTCGGTTATTTCTAATCCGTTTAACTTCTAAAATTACGTCGTTTTGATCCTTCTAAGTAACTTATCCAACCTAACTCCTAAAACATATATTCCCATTTCATTTTATTTCATTCACTCTCAAAATCTCTCTCAAAGTTTCAAAAATTCTTTCTCTAAGGATTATCTCCATTGAAGTTGGGTTTGAATGTTTGGATAAAGAATTTCTAGAAGTTCTTCTTCAAGATTACGGATTCTCACTTGAGGTATATATAAGGCTTCACTCATGGGTTAGATTTATCCATGAAGCCCAAATCAATTCTTCTTTTTTCTCAAAGATCTAAGTATGAGTTTCTATGGATTTTTATGACTTGATTTCAAATGGTTGAATTACGATTCCTACATGATGATTATAGCTATTTATACATGAATTATGAAGAATTACATAATTTATATGATCTTCAAGTGAATTTTATTTTCAAGTATATGATGATTAGGCTTGTTGAATTGATGTAGGTTCCTTTACTAAAGATTCAAATTGATTTCAATTGCATGATTTTTAGCTCTATGATTTTCATCTAATTGCATAATTTTAGCTTAATTGTTCTTACACCCACACATTACCCTTGTTTCCTCTGAAAAAACTATAATTTCCATGAATTATAATTCTAAGTATGAAAAACATGTTTTAGTGATGATGATGATGTTGATATAATGATGAAGGTGACTTAAGACCCTAATGTTGATGATATGATGATAAAATGTAGAGTATATCCACACTATATGAAATTTATGTAGATGGACTATTCCTAAAATATAAGATGTTTTCATGGGGTTATGATATCTTTTTATAAGCTATGAAAGTATGATTTTGACAAAGTATGAATTATGTTAAGAGCTATAAATATACATGATTATGTACTCTATAGGATATGATTTAGCACTGAATGAGCTTGTGGGGGAGAGGAGGGCTATCTCCAATGATCTTTATATAAATCCTCAAGTTTTATAACTACGTGCAACCATAGGTTTATAATTATGTGCCTATATGGTACTATGTTAGCGGATCCAGATATGTAAAGCATACACCAAAATAGGAAGGATCCTGTAAGATTCATGTTAAAGCACCCCCACCAAAATGGGAATGACCTCGTAAGTGAGGTAGAGTCTATCTTGGCAAAGTATGATCCTCTTTCGCTGGTGTAGAGGGAACAATGGGATTCCATATAATAGGCTGCATGGTCTGATTGTCGTTTATAGTCTTATTCTCCCCCCCCCCCCGCCCACACATACACACATGCTAGGATATTGAAAGGTTTTGATAATGCTTCTATTCATGATTTTAAACATTGTCGCAGAGATGAGGTGTTGAGATGGATGTGTGGCCACACTAGGAGTGATAAGATTAGGAATGAGACCATTAGGGAAAAACTAGACGTGGCTCATGTGGCTGATAAGATGAGGGAAGCGAGGCTGCGATAGTTTGGATATGTGCTGAAAAGGAGTATCGATACTCCTTTTAGAAGGTGCAATAAGCTGGTTTTTGGAGCTACACGGAGGGGTAGAGATAGACCGAAGAAATATTGAGGGGTTGGTGATTAGACAAGATATGGTGAAACTTGATCTCACCGAGGATATGGCCTTAGATAGAAAGGAGTGGAGGTTGGGAATTATAGTAGCAGGCTAATTAGTTGGTAGGGTTTGGTGGATGTCTGGCCTTAGGGTATAGTAGGGTTGCAGGAATAGTCGTGTTTATATCATGTTTGTTAGATTTGTCGGATGTGAGTTAATTTGATCGTATTTACATATTGTTATGTAATTTTCGTTATTGGTCTCCCTTTCTATTCCCTTTCTTTTCCTTGTTGGCATATCTAGTTTATTCTGATTATGGATTTTTTAGACGAGGTTTCCCAGGAAACAACCTCTTTACTTCTATGAGGTAGTGGTAAGTTCTGCGTATATTCTATCCTCCCCAGACCCCATTTGTGGAATTCTACTGGATATGTTATTGTTATTGTTGTCATACATATTGTGTTCTTATTCTATTGATCATTATGCATATTGATATTATGTTATGATGTTCCTTGATGCGTGACATAACTACATACTTAGCATATTCCATGTAATAACACATATTTCTTTGCCTACATTATCTAACCATGTAGGGACAGACGATGAAACTGCTCCATTTCGTGGCTAGATTTGGAGTTGAGCTCTTAAAGATTGTTGGTGAGTTCCCATGCTTCGGGAACAATCCTTGTTCATGTTATGCTTTCATTGTTATTCTATCTTGAGGGTGAGCTAGCAACTTCGAGCTTCGTCTTTAAGTTTCATCAAGTCTACACTTTGACAAACCTTGAAGCATGGAGCATGTGTAAACATCAAAATTTTGTAGGACTCTACAATATGAGCAATATTTCAGTCAAGGTTTCTTAGAGGCTACTCTACCCTAAACTCTAATTCATGCCTATATAATGGTATTATATTCCCTTGAAAAGGTATCTCAAATATCTCATAAATCGTGGTAATATTTATCGAGAGATCAAAATATGGGTCAAGGAGGTCAAATCATCCTACGTTCCAGAAATACGCTACTAACGTCCCTCGAATCATGGAGAAATCTAATGAGAGAAGAATCAAGGGAGTAACAGATTTGTACTCACATGCTTATCAATAAAATTCTATTTCTTCATATTTTATTTGATATTGTAATTTATTCTCCATCACTTTAAAAATAAGTTGCAGACAATTTTATCTTGCTAAACATTCGCTAAATTTTAATGATTCATGCCATCTTATATTATCTATATTGAGAAGCTTAGTACATACGATGAATTTCTTCTAAGGTAATTTTATGTGTTCAACCTTTAAATTCATAAAAACAAACTATGCTCCTGTTTTATTTGGATTTCTTTTATGACGTATAGTTTTGTTAGATTAAATTTGTTCAATAATATGATTAGTGATTGATGTCATGACTCAATAGGCAAAAATTAAATTCTTAACAAGAAATTAAAAAGAAAATAAGAAGTGTTATTGGTTCTTAAAATTAACAGCACATACATTATATTTGTTAGTTCAATTATTGAAACAATTCTTATGAATAGTTTGGGAGTCAAACTATTTACCAAGTGTGCTTCTCTAATTTTTCTTAATAAAGATATTATTCAAGCTAATTGAAAGTAAAAGTGCATTATCCGTAAAAGTGAAAGTGCTCCATTTTATATAATTGATGGTCCATGGATTATTTTTATTTTCTTATTTTTTTAATTATCTATGTCATATACACATAAAATTAAGCATATACAAGGTGATACGACATTTTTCTATAATAAACATTTCTAATTAGTTTTTTTTTTTCTCGTTTTCAATTTGCATTTAAATTATTTTTTGCTTTTAATA
>JAABOM020061619.1:0-10873 GCA_011800125.2 Solanum clarkiae
ATCAAACTATAACAACTTTAAAGCTAAAAAATAAAAAGTTGGGGGGGGGGGGGGAGGGTTGCTACTTTTAACTTTTAACTTCTTTTAAGCAAATTTTAACTTTTTTAAGCTGTTTGAAAATTGTCAATTACTTTTATAAGCTAAAAAGAGTTCAAAAACAGGTTTCATCAGCTTTTAACCAAAGCCAAAGGGGCTCTTAATAGCTATAATTTTAATTAATTTCAAACAACTAAATATTTTTATAACTATTAAATAGCAATTATTTCAAGAAAATAGTAAACAACAATTTTATCTATTGCAGCAAAATAGTAAATAATAATTTCATCTATTATAGAGTTTTTCAATATTGGAAAGATGTTCAACAATTCAATGAGATACAACTTCTCGTCGTTAACTTTGTTTTCTAAATTCAAGATAATTCGAGATTCAGTTCCTAGATCTCGGATCAAATCGGGGTCGAATCTCAATTTGATATTAGATCCCAAGTTTGAATTTGAGGTTAAGATCCTAGGTACAATGTCAAGGTTGGGTCCCGAGTTAGGTGTCATAGGGGGCTTTATGTTAGATATTGGAATCAAATTTCAAATCAAGAGTCGATGTTAAATCCTAGATTAATTATCGAAGTGGAACTTTAATCGATCATCAAGGTCGAGTGTCAGGATTATATTATCACGATCCGATTTCAGTGGTGATGGCACTTGTCCTTATCCAACCGAGACAAGTCAGCCTAAACCAATCATAGCAACATAAAACACAATACTACGGAAGCTAAAACAAGATAATAATGCAGATAAGAAGACTGAAAAGCATAAAGACATAATCCAAACTACATACCATCCCAAAACTAGTTATCACAAGGTATAAGCCTCTAATACATCACAAATAGAAGAAGTGATACAAGTCTCAGTAGTCTTTATCTCTCAAATAGACAAAACTAGTAAAATATTCGACAGTCTTAAGGGCATGCTAGAACAACAAGAAACTACCGCTCAGGTGTCAATAACTCAGCCCAACAAGGAGAAGAAGAATGCCTGCTGGATTTAGGTTCACAACCTATACACATTGTAGAAAAACAAGGGTGAGTACCAAGGTACCCAACAAGCAAACCTAATCACAAGTAGAGAATAAGACACTAAGCATTTCTTCCATCCCAACCACATACCTCAAGACTACTAGACATGTAGGTAGGAAAGGTTAGCATATACAATATAAGCCATTAAATAGTCACGATCTCATATCACAGTTCTCAATAGCACAAACTTCACAATAGACAAGACTCAAGTAATTCAGCATACATCACAACATTTTGATAGTTCAATCTTAATAATGCAAAAGGTTCAAATTTTTCAATACATCACACTTATTACAAATATCAATTTCAAGAAAGAATGATATCAAATGGAATAAATGCTATGAAATGCAATCAATGCGATGTGATGTCAAGTAATCATGATGCATGTTTGTCCTATGATACACATTCGCTAATGTGATCAAACTGGAAGCCATGGGGACTACACATGAACTATGTATTTGCTGAAAATGACATCGACACACTAATCAAGCTAGCGATAATGACCTTAGCATAATAATCACAGATTGGAAATGACTGCAACACAATAATCAAGCTGGCAATGACCTCAGCAAATATCACAACTAGTTAGAAACCTTGGCTTCATATATTAATAACTCTCTTAACAACTTCAACCAATAGCAAGCTCGATCCCAATTATCAATATTTCTTTTTATTATCAAATAACCAAAAACATGTCCCTCCAACTTTTCATCACAAATGGATCATCAAGAAATTCATGTCATCACACTATAATAATCATTTTCACAAGCATAAAAATACAGAAGATGTCCACGTCACATCATCTATTCATAAGGCATTAATCATTTTCACTGTCTTTCAATATTTGAGTCATTATTAATACATTTCATAATAATCATAATATAACATAGATCAAATCTTTCGAATACCTTTTATCATCACAATTTAGGACAATTCATTATTGAAGTCCTCATTTCACAAGTATTTAGCTCAACATTACACAAAAAGCAATTCAATAGGTAAATACACATAACATGAAGCAAAGTTAAACAATGAAAACATCGCGAACACTTTCATATTATCAATAATGGCATCAAAAGCTCATTTCACAATATCAACTCATAAGTCAAAGTCAATAGCAATAGACATCAATTCATAATTCAGGTCATGCATGTCATCAACTCCCCATTCCCATTACCTAAATCATATCCTTTAGAATAGTTCATCATCCATAAGTTTTACACTCGAAGGAAATACCAGTTCATCAAACTCAACAAGGGTTAAAGTCCAAATTGCCTCAATTTAGCCAACTAATCACTCTAATGATAATGCTTTCTCCTTTTGAATGGAATTTGAATCACCACAATCCATTTTAAAACGAATTCATAATCACAATGCACAACTGACAATACAAAAAGCAAGCAATTTTTGAAAAAAAAGGGTAAACTTGTCCAGAAATTCACTATCAAAATCAATATTGGAATATAGAAATTTTTACATAAAAATGATCCTTGAGGTTTTAGGAACCTAATGGCGAAAATCATTTTGAGAAAGGAGTTGAAATAATTCCACAATCATCATTTTGAATTTAGACAGTCATGTTCATGAAATCCCTTGTTTCTCTGATTAAAAGCCTCAATTTGAGGATGAAACATGAGCTAATCAATGGGAATTGAATAAAATGATTAAAAAGGACTCACCCAATTGATTTCGTACAAAATTCTCTTGAAATATCATTAGAAACTGAGCTTATAATGTTGAAAATGGTGGAAAATGAAGGAATCCCGTAGTTTTAGAAATCAAAACTGCTTCAGGTGAATTGCTCATCACGATCACAACAGGGTCCTTCGTGATCACGAAACACTACTAAAAATACTCTATGTAATCGTGGGTCAAGCTTCGTGATTGCAAAGAACAAACTGAGTGTACTTTGCGATCATGAACCTCAAGATTGTGAATGCAAAGAGTAACATGGCACCAGATATCATCAACGGCAAACAATTCAAAAATCATAGAATGGACCTCGGGATTCATCCAGAACCAATACATACAAATTAAATATGCATTCCTACCAAATTCAATGTTCCAGATAAAAAGGAACCATTACAACTCTAATTCGAGTTCTCGTTGATATGGAATTTGATAAGTCGCAACTAAACTAGCTTCGGCCACTTAAAAAGTTAAAATGCTACCAAAACACCTAAAAATTATGATGAAACTCATTTTTTTCACTAAATCACCTTTAAGAATTGCTGGAACAATAAAAAATTTAATCCAAGCATAGAAACTCGAAATGTTGACCAAAGTCAAACTTTAAATACAATTTCAACTCCAGACCTAAAATCCACAGAACAACCCCAAATCTGATTTCGACAAACTTCCTAGACCAATTTTCACATTTTGAAACTGATGGAATCGACAAAATTCTGATTCGACTCTTGAATCTCTAAATGACCCAAAAATTTAAAATTTGACAACTTAAGCCTCAAAAACTCACTTCTTTAGCAAAAACTCAACTTTTTACAAGATTGTCAGAAACCAACTTTCAAAATCATTCCAACATGACTCAAGAAAACTATCGGGATGAATAACATGGTAATCTTTTAAAAATAAAAAATGACGTTCAAGATCATTACATCATCCATCACTAAAAACCATGTTTGCCCTCGAACATAAATTAAGAATGCACCTGAAGCTTAAAAAAGTGAGGATAGCGGTCTGCATGTCCAACTTAGTCTCCTAAGTAGCCTCTCCCTCAGGTTGGCGTCACCACTGAACTTTTATTAAAGCGATCTCTTTGGTCCTCAACTTCCGAACCTTCCTATCTAGAATAACAACTGACTTCTTCCTCATAAGTCAAGTCCAAACTCAACTCGATCGAATCACTCGATATCACATGAAACTCATCTATGTTATCTCATCTCAATATAGACACATAAAACACTGGATGTACAGAAGTCAAACTAGGTGGCAAGGAAAGTCTGTTGGCCACCCTCGCACTCTCTCTTGGATCTCATAAGGACCAGTACCTAGGGGTGAGCTTGCCCTTCTTCCCGAACCTCATGAAACCCTTCATGGGTTTGGCACCCTCCATGAACTCCAAGGGCCAAATACATTTGTTAACATAACTCTTCTGACGACTCTTGACTGTCAATAATTGACTCTGAATCAGGCAAACTTGCTCCATAACATCTCTAAGAAAGTCCATGTCAAGGCTATCCATTGGACAATCTACATCTCGGGCCTTACAAGGCCTCATAAAAACCCATCTGGATATTGGAATGATAACTCCTATTATAAGAAAACTTCATCGGGGGCATATGTTGATCCATATAACACCAAAGTCAATACACATGCCCAAAGCATATCCTCTAGCACCTGAAAAGTCCTCCTGGACTACCCATCTATCTAAGGATGAATGCTATACTCAAGTCTAACCAAGTGCCCAAACCATGTTGTGGGGATTTCCAAAAGTGGAAAGTGAATAAAAAACCTCAGTTTGACCCTATGGAAGCAAGTACACCATGAAGCCTCACGATTTGACTGATGTATAACTGAGATAACCTCTTTGCCATGAACCTGACTATGATTAGAATGAAGTGCACAAACTTGGTCAAGTGGTCCATAATAATCCAAATAGAGTCAAACCCACTGTCAGTAGTAGGTAACTAATTACAAATCCATCGTGATCTGCTCTCATTTCAAAGTAGGAGTGTGCATCCTCAGAAACTCATCCCCTATTTTCTGATGCTCACACTTGACCTATTGGAAATTTAAACATTTAAACACAAAATTAGTTGTCCATCATAATGTTGCACCACTAGTAGTGCTAGCTCAAATCATGGTACATCATGGTTTCTCTCAGTTGAATAGGATATCTAGCACAATGAGTCTCCTTAAGTATCAACGTGATCAAGTCATCCACCTTAGGTACATAAATTCGACTCCCAATCCCCAAAACTACATCAATATCAAGTATAACCTTCTTGGCCTCTCCCCTAGTCACTTTGTCTCGAATGAAACACAACCTTTCATCCTCGTATTGATACTTATGGATTTGATCCATCAAAGATGATTGGGCCTCCATGAAAGCTAGCACACCACCCTAATTAGAAAGCTGAAGCCTCACTAACTCATTAGTCAACCTTTGAATATCTCTAGCCAAGTTCTCTCCTTCGCCCAAATGGCTGCAAGGCTGCCCATATTGGAAGTCTTTTACCTTAAAGCATTGACCACTATATTAGCCTTCCCTAAATGATATAGAATGATCAAATCATAATCTTTCAGAAGCTCAATCCATCTCTTCTATCTCAAATTCAGGTCCTTTTGACTGAAGATATACAGTAGACTACAGTGACCAGTAAAGATCTCACAATAAACCCCATATAGATAGTGCCGCCACAACCTCAAGACAAATACAGTTGCTACTAACTTTAAATCGTGGGTAGCATAGTTCTTCTCATGGGTCTTTAACTTCCTTAAGCCGTAGGCAATCACTTTCCTCTTTTGCATCAAGACACCTCCAAAACTAACACCGAATACGTCATAATGTACAAATATAGAAAAATAGTCGGAGAGCTATAACAATATGCTAACATTATGACATCTTCATAATAGGTAGCTCGCCATACTAGAAACAAACTATACAATTCCTGTTCTTGTCATATCCCAAAATACTCCCTAGACATGACTAGCACCCACCCACACCATTTGTCGGGAGAACCAAATATCCATACACACCCAAACATCCAAGCACTAGAATATATTATGTGCAACTCCAAAACTTATTGATACCCATTAAAATGGAATAATTATTAAACCAATATTACATAGAAACTTTATAGAAAGAAATAATCACTTAATAAAAAATTTCTACCCCAAATCCCACAATAATATCATAGAGAATTTAATAGAGTGATATAGTTTTTACTGTCGGGCATATAAACCCCCAAAAGAAGAAAAACATAAAATATAATAGATAGAGTTAAAGTAGTAGCCTCCACGAACAATGCGAAGGCTCATCTTAGCAACAGAGTCCATGAAAACAAACTCATCAGCCATAAGTCTCACCCTCTGCAATAGTATCTGTATTAACATGCAAGTAAGGAGTAAGCCATATGTAACACCCTGTGAAATTTTTGAAATACCCCAAAAATGAAAACATGCGTATAATGCGTCTTCCCAAGCTCCAATGGAAAACTCGAGATAAGATTTGCTATCAACACGAAAAATTGAGAGAAAAAATGGTCTCGATCAGATTTTAGAGTGATCGAGCCGAAAGATAATTTTTTATAATTAAAAATAAAAATAGTGTTGATGCTGAAATGACCCCAAAAAGTGTCCAAAAATGTTCTTCAGAAATGCCCATAATCATAATTTCTATATATCTCAAATTCGTGCGTTATTTCAAAAATCAGACTTCATATTCTTGTTCAGGGGACAAAATTGAGTGAGGAATAGGTCTTACCTGAATTTTTGAGAAACCATATCAAAATTTGAAAATGCAAAGTGAGTGATTTCCAGTGAGCTAGCGCGCCCCAGGCATGGCATGCCAGGGGCGGGAAGAGGGTATATTTTTTCCCAGTTTTTCCTTTTTGGTCCAAGGCCTTTGGGTCTTGGGCCTAAACCTCCCCATACGTAAAAAAATACATATACTTAGCCATATTTCACCTTCATATCGTACAAAACATTCCCCAAAACCCTCTCAAACACTTAGACTAACATTTCACTCAAAATCAAGTGTCCAAATCTCTTATGGACTTAAGGAATTCATCCAATCTTCAAGTCTTTATTCAAATCTTCATCAAGAAATTCTCCAAAGCCAAGGTATGTAGGTTTCAACAATTGGGTCCTTTCACCCATGGTGCTTAATCTTCCTTTTTACCTAAATTGCATGATTTTAAGTTGACTTACTTATGGGTATTACTTATTATGAATTTGACTACAAAACCATGTTGGGGTTTCATGCATTTGTGACTATTTAAGCATGTTTTGAGCTATGAATCTCCAATCTATCTTGAGATTTTATGAAAGATTTTGATGTATATTTCATGATGGTATTACTAAGTGTTGGTAGGTGGTTTTACATTGAATTTTCTTGCATGATTTCACTCTTGAATTGCATGATTTTATACTAGCATTACAAACCCACCAAGTATTTGATAAAATGTCTGGTTATGGATTCTTGAGTTGTTAAAGGCGCAATGTATGTCTTATGAGTTAAATGTCTTTATGATGATGAAAGGAATGTTTATATGAGTTATGTTCATGAGAAGTATCTATATTATTCAAAGATGGCCATGCCCTGGTGAAGGGATGCTACACCTTGACCACTATGACGGAGGGGATGATGTTCATTAACCAAATTGAGGGGTTGATACCTCATTAACCAAATTGAGGGGTTGATACCTCATTAACCAAATAGAGGAGGTTGATACCTCATTAACCAAATTGAGGGGGTTGATACCTCGTTAATCAAATGGAGGGGTTGATACCTCATTAACCAAATTGAGGAAATCGATACCTCAATCACCTTAGATGTGGATGGTATATTTAATAACCAAATTGAGGGGTTGATACCTCAATCACTTAAGATGGGAGTTGATAAACCCATTAGCCAAATGATGGTCTCTTCTTAAATACATAATATGTTCTATATAAGCATAATTTTACTTCAAGCATCATTCATACATGCCATATTGTTATTATGCTATCCATTGCCTATGTTTATGCATTTTGATTATGTTGCCTATCTTTTGTTGCATTGCATTTTACATACTTAGTACATTCAAATGTACTAACGTATACTTTATGCCTACATGATGTTACCATGTATGAATCAGAGCTCTATTTGGTCATCATCCTCCTCCACATGACTAGTGATATCTATTCAAACTAGTTGATGAGTCCTCCATTCTAAGGATAATGTCTATGATCTTAAGCTACGTATTGAGACTCTTTTCTTTAATGTATGTATTGACTATGAGGGTGAGCCCAGATACTTGTCTTGGCCCCCTCTCCTTTCTAAGTTTAGAGGTATTGTTGGATAAATTGTGTATTTATGCTATGAGCCTTGACTCTCTTGTCTCTTAATGTTTTAGTTATTGAAGAGTCCCTTTAGTTCCTTATCATTGTTTTTATGTTCTATTGTTGTTGTTTTAATGCTTCCGCGACCAAGGATGTGTAATTATATGTAAAGAGGCTTGTTTGGGGTTCCTTCGAGTTCCCCATTCGCCGTGTCACGTCTAGGCCCTAGTTTCGGACTATGACAAACTTGGTATTAGAGCACTAAGTTGTTAGGTCGTCGACATCCAATACACCACATCAATTAGAGTCTTATTCATGGTCGCATTTTGCACCACAACTATGAGCAAGAGGCGTTTTAAGAAATGTTTCCTTTCTTCATGGTCAATATCGTGGTATAGAGTTGAGGTAAAGTCTTCCCCATAATAATTGTTCTTTGGCATGCTAGATCATGCCTAACACAAGAGAAAGAAGAGCCAACTCTCTCGAAGAACAACCGATTCATGAAGAATTCTAAGATGCACTTACCATGTTAGCTCATGCCGTGGTTAATCAAATCAATCAAGGGCCCCAAGCCCCTCATGTTCCTACCCTGACATTGATGATGTTCACGCTCCAATAAGAAAGCGATTGTTGTCAGCAATTAACCTAACCAAGGTTAAGATTGAATCCGCAGGGAATACAGGGCTTTTACAAGATTTCACCACTAATCATTTCTAGCATTTATAACTATAATCTTTAAATAAGGGTGGGGGGTGGTTGTGATTCAAAAACAAAATAAAATAAACACTAACTATAATGTAAGGAAATACTCAATTTTATGGACAACAAATTGGAATTGTGTTCCCCATGGTTCGTCGACTTGATTACCCTAGACAACGTACCTATAATTGGTAATTTGCACACAGGACGGTAACTTAGGTTCTTCCAGCCCTCTTGTGAAGGTGAAGGTCGAATTTCACTATGACGCTTGGTCGGCCACAATGGCGTGCCAACTAACCATTACCAATAATCCCAATCAAGCTCCCCTTGCTCAGGTTTGGTTGATTAGACGAGAACACATCAATCGAATTCTGTCATCTACTTCCCTTTTACTATTCGTCACTACCTTGGTTGGGATCGTGATAATAGGCAAGTTTCGGTGTTAGCCACCACCAAAACAATGATAATCATGAAGAAAAATAGATAATATATGCAAAACCCCAATCATAGAAATGCAAGCAACCTAGGTCATTTCAAAATTATGTACCCATGGTTTCACAACCCCAAGTTGTGGGTGCTTAGCTACGCATGGGTATGGCAAAACACACAAGAATACAGATAATAAAAATTGTTGAGAGCTTTACCAATACAAATGAAGGCAATAGGCACCACAAATTGCAAACCCACAAGATTGATTGATCAACAATGAATAAGGAAAAGTTTTCTATCCCTAAAATGGGTTTTCCAAGAGAGAACAATAAACTAATCTAAAAAATAAGAAAAGCTTCAAAAGTATATTTCTCACTAGTCTAAGCTGAATCCTTGTCCAACTATCATGCTAAAAACCTAACTTAAATCATATATTGTATTTCCAAAGTATCCCTAGAATTTACACAGAAAAGACAATTGGCATTTGATCAGTTACGCAGGTACTACTCTAGGATGACCTACGAGTCGTAGTCGAGGTCTCATATCAGGTTCTTGGCATCTTGGACTAAACTGGTATGACCCATAGGTAGGAGTCATTACTTGAGCTACAAATCTTATGTTGGTCTCATAGCCTTGGTCTTCAGTTTTTAGTCCAACATCTTGGCTCTCTGATTCTTGCTATGAGTCCACTTATACGAGTCATAGTGTAACTTACGACTCGTATGATGGCCTCGTAGGGGTGGCATCCACTTAGCAGATTTCTGAATTTTGGTCTCTGATTCTTGCTATGACACCACCCTATGACTCGTAGATGGGCTCGTAAGGCCTATACATCATCAAATTCTGCAACTTTTCTCCAAAATTATGCCAACCTAACTTTTCTGCAAGATTAACACAAAATCCCTTGTTTCAGGCACCAAATGTGCTGTATTTTGATAGCACATCAACACCCTCAACTTTGAATTTGTTGCTTGCCCTCAAGAGATGACTCAATCTACGCAAACAAAGAGAAATACATAGCAGTTATACTAATGGCATATACAACAGCTCCTCTGATCTGGATATCTAACTGCTATTTTCAAAATAGGGTTGCAAAGTTATTGAGCAAGTAAGAACATAATGAGGGACCTGGCAATATAACTATGACAACCTAAGGAGCATCAACCGTCCACAATCACTAGTATAGTCATATGCTACTCAAGTAGTATAGATGCCCTCACTGGAAAGAAGTCCCTCATACTCACTCAAAAGCATTTAGAATTTAGGGACCGAGGAAACATTCTCACTCTCACAATTGAAATTCAATGCATACTGACTAACACCATAGGCTTGCCTCTATACTCATCTTCTGTCTTGGTGATAGAGTGGAGTTGGATCACTTTAGGACTTATAAGCTTATAACATAGTCTCAGTGTGCTTTGGTGTGGCATTTTGGGCAAGTAGTGACTAAAGCTATCCTTGAACCATCTTTACCTATCCTTGAACCATCTTTACCAACACTTTTTGCTTTCATAATCCAACCCTTTTTAATTAATCCACCCTTATTCTCTTGTTCTGAACTTTTCTCTGCTTTCTTTCTCTTTTTCAGCTGTGCCTTGATTTCAAACTCATTTTTGCTATTTTAAGGCACTTTTCTTCTTTTTGTTCACTCAATTCGTGCTTATATAT
>JAABOM020061620.1:0-10872 GCA_011800125.2 Solanum clarkiae
TTATCATTTGTTTATCTACTTTAAGGCATTCTAAAGGTAGAAACGTACAATAAACACATAGTTACAGATTGGTTCTCCCGGGCCTTATCGGCAACGGGTACCGGTCCGTCCTACGGGACTTTGGGGCGTGACAATATATCATATATCATATCATATCATATCATATATATATATATATAAGTGGGAACAAAAAAGTTGAAAGTTGAAATATCAAAATAACCTTACAAAGTTAAGTTATTACAATAGTATAATATATATTATTATTATTATATTATTAAATAGTAATTTTAAATTACATGTTGGTTTCTTAGTTATAATATTTCAAATTCTTTTAGTTACTAATAATTATTATTGCAAACATTATTTTTTAGTTAAGGCAATAATTTATGTTACCGTTATGCTAATTATTGCCAAGCTTCTTCCATCATATCACAATCATCATACTAAAAGTGAAAGTGAAAAATTTCAACTTTTAAAGTTAGATTTCCATTTTAATCCTATAGAAAATGAAAAAGTTATAAAACAATAAGTTAATTAAACAACAATTATTTCATACTATTGTACTATTATACTCATACTAATCATCATCTTTTACTACTCAATGTTAATCCATATAATGTTCATAGTGGTAAGCATTAATTTTATTTTGACATATTTACTATTAATGGTTGTATTTATTAGATTTATTTCTCTTGGGAGCAGTTTCGAAAAAATTTCTCTTCGGAGTTGAAATGTTAAAATTAATTCATATATTTGCACGTTCACAATATTCATTTATTTTAGGCAATTGACATTAATGATGATAATTAATAGATTAATTTATAGTATTATACATACAATGATATATAAAATTATTTTTATGAATATAATTGTGACAAAGTTAAATGGTTACTATTTTGATGACTTTTCTACTCCTTAAAGAATTCTAAAAGTTACAATAAGTAATTAATATAAAATTAATTCTACTAATAAATGTGGGAATTAAAACTATAAAAAGACTGTTAACTATTTCCTTTTCTTCAAAGCTCTTCCTCTCCATCTTTATGTGTTCAAAAAATATTTTATGGTCGAGATTAGTGATTTTAAATTATTAAGTAAGTTTTGTAGGAATAATTTAATTATTTCAGTTTTTATAGAAAAATTGTTCATTGACTTTTTATCTATAGAATTTTCATATTTCTTTGTTTGCCTACGATTTTAAATCTGACTAAAGAGAGTATACTTATTTAGGAGTATTATATACAACCTGTATGATTGTATTTTTTAGCTCTATCTCATGTATAACAGTAATTGTTGTCTTACTTTTTATTAGCATTTGTGTATCATATATGTTTTTTTAGAATTTTATCAATATATCATTATCGTATTATTCTTCCTCTTTGCAGAAAAAAATTTGGGAGAAAGAGTGTATATACATCTATTGAATATTATAAAAATAGTCAAGATAATTTACTCACTGTGTTATTTTCTTGCAAGAGCATAAGAAGTTCAATGAACGTTAATTTTTATTTTCAAAGAACATGACATATATGTTTCATTATCAATGAAATTTTTTTAAGGTATTTCATTATTCATGCATATAATGTTTTAGTTTATCATATAAAAATTCTCTTTGTACTTTGGTGTGTTAATTGTTCTTTATGTAGAAAGAGTGCTAATATACTTTCTCTACAAAAAAAAAAAAAAAAGAATGACAATGTAATTGTTATATCTTATAAATTTAATTGTCTTTTGGTAATTATTCGTACCATATATCATGAATTTATTCAATCGTCTCAAATTTTTACTCCCACCTATCATCCATGATCTCAAATGGATTAATGTCATATTCATGACAATCTTTTGTGGCCTCAATATTATCCTATAAATAGTGACATTTGACACAATATTATACACACTTAAAACAATTGAAAAATATATATGAGAAAATTCATATGCTCTCTTCTCTTGTTTCTTTTTATTTGTTTTGTTTAATATTTATTGCACAATTTTCTATTATTTTATTATTATATTATTATTGAGAATTCATAGTGATTTGTTGTTTTGTACACATTAATCTAGCATATAATATTTTAATATCCTTATTTTGTACTATAGTTAGTTATTTTTTACATTGTGCACTTTTAGTCAAGTTTATAATTAAGGATGTATTTTTTATATTAAAAAAATGCATGTACTTTTTATTAGAAAAATGATAAATATATTTTTTAATAAATACCAATAGAGTTGAAGGAAATAAAATATGTCATTTTAAACACCTCTAGCTATTTGTGACCCTCAATAGGACTGATGTTTAAAAAAAATAAAATCGGTTCCACATAGAATAAAAGTGGACGGACTTTTTTTAAATCTTTACAAATGCTATTTTTATGAGAAAGTGACAAATTTATTCGTGAAATTAATTAATCTCTTAAAACTAGACCATGGGAAAAAAAGATGCATCCATGCCAAGAACTCCAAAAAAGGAAGAACAAAAATTAACGCAACTTCTAAATAAACCAACCAAAAAACAACGGTAAGGACTTAGAATCTTGGTTTCTGAAAATGATGTACTTAATGGATAATTTAATCAAGAGATATAGCCAAACAACCCTAAGGGTTTGTATGCAAAATCACCTGGTAATTGAAATTGGTATAATTATTAGGATGTAAGTGCTATCTTAGTAATTACAAAGTCATGTAATTACTTTGACATGTTTGTTTCTCACAATGTAATTACATGTGTTTTGTTTGGTTGCACAAACTCAGGCTAAAGTTAATGACAGCTGGAAGGTTTGGAGACATACTTTGGAATCCAACGGGTCAAACTGAGTAGGACTAAAACAAAAAACTTAGAATGCAAATTCAGTGTTGTGAGGGGTGAAACAGACATTGAAGTGAGGCTTGTCATTTAATCTATTCCCAAGAGATAAAACTTTAAAGGAAAAATCACCCCTATACTCTTTTAAGAGTACATATTACGACTTTTAAATACAGTTTGTCACAATTATTAATATTAACAAAATAATTACATCTTATAACAACATTCAATTAATTCAAAAAGGTTTTTAATATTAAATAAAACATATATAATTATGCTAAGAAAGAGAAAATTTCGTCTATCTAATTAATTTTAGAGATTTTCGGGATTTCTTGTCCCCTTTCTAATGTGACTCTGCACATTCACCCTTTCACATGTCTGTTTCGTTTCTTTCTCTTTCACACGCATCCCCCTATCTCGCTCTCTCGTTTAGTCTTACATGACCGCACACAAAATTTTTTTAAAAAAAGTTATTGTTGTGTTCTTCATTGTCGATCATTCTTCGTTGCTCTGTTTATTTGATTTTCAAATAATAAACAAAAACCAAAAGACATCAGCTACACCAAGAAAGAGCTCTAGGTTCAACTGCCAAGAAGTGCTTCTTGACATAGAGCTCCCAACATTTAACATACTAACACAATTACCGGCGAAGAGTAATGCAGAACAAGAAAAGAAAATTCAAATCCCTGTCAAGAAGAATAACAATGCAAAAAGGAAAGGTCCAATTTCATTTGCTATGAAGGGACCAAAAAAAAAAAAAGGAGAGAAGTGCAGATTCTTACTCTATAGAGCATCCCAATGAAGTCGATGAATCCGATTCATATTTGAATTTTGTACCATCTATCCCATCAAAAAAGACTATTTTTAAAGGAGAGTCCTCAAAATCCGTAAAGAAAAAAACTAGTGGAACATACAAAGAGGATTCAAGAATTCCTAAGCAACCCCAGAAAAAATCGGATATCAAGATTTTTTCTATGGAATCTTTTAAACGTGCATGTGAATATATTGGGATTAATATTTGATTCATTTTGAATATAGCTATAAACTGATTTATACATATTATGTAGATTTATTTGTATTTAAAAATTTGACATGATTGCTGACTGTTGGCTGACAATCTCATATATATTATTTGAATGCAATTTATATTAAGTTGGCATAAAGCTTCAATACACATGAGATTTTTCAAATGGAGTTTTTTTGAATTTTTTGTGGCATGCAGTTTGTATGATCCCGGCATGCCCCTTAATGTATCTTTGGCATAAATTTGGTACAGGAATGCCTCCTGGTAGATGTTTATTGGTTTATTTTTGGTTTATCTTTGGCATGATTGTTGACTATTGGCTGACATTTTTCATATATATTATTTGAGTGCACTTTACATTAAGTTAACATAAAGCTTTACTGTACATGGAAATTTTGTTAAAAAAATATGTGAATATATTATATTTGAACCTGCGCCTATTTTTGATTTTGATTTTTTTTTATATTTTGATGGCATGTAGTTTGTATGATCATGGCATGTCCTGACTGTACTTTTGGCATAAATCTGATAAACACATGACATGTTCTCACTATATTTTTTGTATAAATCATACATTTGATCATTGTATTTTTTTACTGTGTATTTTTTTGGATCATAATGTGTATTTTATTGGAATGATTTTTGTTTTCACACATTCAGGCAAGAAAGATATACACCAATTAGAACTCATACACAAACACAAAAGTGTTTGAGGTTTTAAAAAAAATTTAAGTATTGAGTAGTTCAATGAATCTCTTCAAACTCCTTTTGGTCATTTTAATGAGATGAAATTCATAAGGATACAACCACAACTTCTCCGTTGTATGCTCTTCCTTGAGCCCGACAATGACAGGAAGAACATATTCATAATGAATGTACATGGGACAGAGCTCCACTTTGGGCTTAAGGAGTTTGTCGCAGTTACTGGGCTTTAGTGTTGTAATGACACTCTAGGTCATTTATGTGGTTCTGCGAAAATTTTATCAGTTTGAAAATTTGCATAGCGACCTCGGGCTAGTTGTGACTTGTTGACATAGATTGTTCGATCATTGGGTGAAACGTTTGACATTTATACAACTTTTCAAGTTAAATGAGACATTATAATTGTAAAATAAATTTTTAGGTAAAGTTCTAGTAAATGACCTCGGAGTGAAATTCTGACGATTCCATCAGCTCCGAAAGGGACAAATTAGGCAAGGAGCAAATTCGGTGCAATTATATCGAGTTTTGCAAAGTTAACCGATGAAACAAGTCAATAGTTGACTTTAGTCAACATCATTGGTAAACGTGCCCCAAATGGAAATTTTGATCACACCATTGTATCCGGAACATCAAGTTTGGTCTAGAAAGACCTTTCATTTGATTCCCGAGGCTTTTGGGTGTATTTTGATCCCTTCGTTAGACTTCAATTGGGAAATGGGGCTCATATTGGGACAAAATGACCTCTTATTAGAATTTTGACTACACCGTTGAGTCTAGAATGTTGTTTCCGATCAGATTTCATATATGGATTATATTTTTTGGACTTCGAATAAGGTCAGAACATCAAAATTAAATTTTAGCAGGTTCTGAAAATTAATAGGCGGCACTGACGTGGCCAAATGAGAATTTGCCACGTGGCAGGTGGTTCCAAAATTTACAAAAAAGGGGAAAAAGAAAGGATATATAGGCATATCCTATTCACGATCAGCAACGACACAGATGAGAAAATTTACAATTTTCCCTCATTTTTGATCTAATTTCGACGATTCAAAAGCCTAACATGTGTATTTGTTTGAGAGAAACATCGTGGGAGCTTTAGGCACTGATTTTGTCACGTCGTTGAGGTAAAAATAGACGTTTTCCTGCTGTATATTGAGTGTAATTTTTGAAAACTTTGACATGTGATTTTTTATTTGTTTTGAATCCGATTTTGAAAAAATTTTGGGTCTATTCTGTGTGTTTTTGCGATATGTACATTGTGGTAGTGTTAGAATTAATTGATAGAGCTCCGTTTGGTGTGAAAATATTAATTAGCTGCAGTTTATGTTAGAATTCTTTGAAATATTTTGAGTTGTGATATCTCGGTCGTTTCACATCGAAATTAAGTGAAATTTGGGTTTAAATTGTACTATTTTTTGAAACCAAAGTTGTGGTATGCTTAGATTTTGTTAATTTGACTGTATTTTTAGGAAATTTGACCGAGAAGCTGCTGTACATACATGTTATTTTTCGATAAGAAATGTCATTTATTTTTGGGTTGTTTCTGATCATTCTGAGCCTCGTCTTGAGCTTAATTTTTAGCTATAAACTCAGGGTGATATAAGGATCATTTTATGGGGATTGATTTGATATTTCGGTCATAGGCCCCACTTTCTTCGTTTTAGTTGCAATTGACATATCCATCTTTGTTTCTTGAGGTATTATAGTCAAAATAGCCATCTTTATGTTGTGATTCATATTTTTATAGTTGAACAACATTTGGAGATGGTCAGACAGGATAAAACTCATGTGGACTAATCCAGAGCACGTGAATTCGCCTTTCAGGTAGACTAGCTTTCTTTAACTCTAGAATGAGTTGAAATGCATGTATAATGGGAGTTGTTGTGGTTGGAAGTTCTAAGTAACATATGTATATATATCTTGAGGTTGATGGTTAGTTGTGTTTCCTGCTATCATTTAAACACTGTTGTATCTTCCTGGATAGTCATTGTACTTAGCATATGAGGTAAGTACAGTTATTTTGGGATATTTATGATTGTTCTAGACTGTACTAGTTATGACCACTATAGTAGCTGAGTCTGGCACTGTAGAACTACAAAGGCATAGTAAAGGTATGCCCTATGATAGGTATGTATTCTGGCTTAACTCCTATCTGTATGAATGCATAGCCTAGTGATACTGAGATATGCTGGCTGTAAAGCTATTGTTGATTATACACCACATTGTGGATTGACTCTATATATAAACTCGATGGGCTAATTTGTTCGAAATACCTATAATACAACCGTACATGGGATCGATTCTGGTATAAATATACTCTACTGTACTTGGTTGTTTTGGATACTTGTGGTGTACCTATTAGTTATATTTTGGGTCTGAGACCCATGTGATTACATATTTTGGGCTAGGCCTCACTAATTGATTTTTCTTGAGTTCGAGACTCATATTTACTCAAGGTACTTATGATTGATCGGAATGTGATGTATTTGGCTTTGGGTGGGCATGAGCCTACATTAGTCTGTGAGGCATATATTTTTGTATATAGTTGTTAGTCCTTGTGCATTTGTTATCCTTATTAGATGCTAGGGTTAGCTAGTTTTATTGGTGGAATGGTGACATACGGATGCGTGGGTTGGATTGTGTGGTATATATATGTTGTCAGTGTCGTTGCCTACTTTCACTCTGGGTACGATATGGCTTTAAAATTTTGGATCCGGACAGACTGGTTGAGTGAGCCTAGATGACGCTCCCCGTCGCTATTCGAGCTCTGATGGTCACGTCCAAGTGTCTAAGACCTGAGAGTCGCACCCCATGTCCGAGTCCAGTGACCACTACTGAGATGTCGGGTGGAGGATGCCGATTCTAAGATACGAGCACCAGTTGATTATTCTTTGGTTCGAGGCCCAGTTGACTATTTCTGGGTTCAAGGCCCAGTTGATTATTCTTTGGTTTGAGGCTCTATTGATTGTGTTAGGGAGATTCTTTCTCCCGTGGGGGATATGTCCCATCATTATATATATTGTAAGACCATCTAGCCTTGGTTGACTGCCCCGACCCGAGGCTAGGTCGAGAAAGGGGTTTGAGGCCCCGTATGACTATTAGGAGTTCAAGGCCTCATGTGATGTTGGTTACAAGATGGGTCAAGGATCCAGTTGATTTCCTGTGGATCCACACACCTATACACACCTTGATTATGCGTAGGTGTACCCTCTAGGCTTATGGGGCCTCAGAGGACGTCCAGGCTTAGATACTAGGGCCTTACACCCACGTATAACTCAGAGGGCATCCAGGCTTAGATACTAGGGCCTTACACCCACGTACAACTGACCCTTGGATCATGTGATATTGGAAGTTGGGTTATGTGGTGGTTTTGTGAGTTCTGTGGTGATTCTATCAGTTGGATTGTGCGTGAGTGCACCTTTTGGGTTTATGGGGGCCCAATCAACGTACAGACATAGATATTAGGGCCTTACACCCGCGTATAGCACTATATCTCAGTCCGATAATAGTTGTGTTTTGGGCCTATTCGCGTTTCTTCAGTTAGCATCATTTGACACTACTTGGGTTGATTCAGTTGGGGTTTGGTGATTCTCTATACTTGCTTACCCCTTGATCAGAGTTTTGATTTGCTACATTTACTGCAGTTCTCTATATTTGAGCCTTCAATATTTACAGTACTTCACTTGGTCGGCCGAGGATGCCTATTGGGTGCCTATTACTGGTACTCACCCCTATATTTCTGCATCTTCCCCATGGTGCTGGTCTAGGTACTAGCTGCAGCCACTGAGTTAGGGGTTCACCGGAGATTTAGAAACATTGGTGAGCATCAACAACTCTGGATATTCTGCAGTCTCCTTCTATTTTGATGGTCGTCTATGGTATTCAGATATTAGCCTTGTATATGTAGTTAGAATTGTATCTGTAGATTGCCATTCTGGTTATGTATGTAGATATATATATTTTATCTTGAGTCTATAGTAGTTCTGGATAGTTGGATTCCAGGTTCTGGGTAAGTTGCGATTATTTATACTGTTATGTTGGCTATGGATCGACTAGAGAGCTAGGAAAGGTACCCTGTGGCATAGATAATTGGCTTGCTTGTAAGTGGGATCTAATAGGTGCCATCATGACTGGTCGGGTCATGACAAGTGAGGCCCCTCTAGTGATTTCATTTCAGATCCATTTGTCCCAAATATATTAATTCAACTATACTTTCTTGGTCACAATAAGGTGAAAAGATTGGATCTTTATAATGTTGTTATCGAGGTAAATTTCATTCAATCCGAGGATCACTTGAAGATTACTGTAGTATACTTCATGAGTTCATTCCTTCTCTCTTCGAATCCCAAAAACACATGGATATATAAATTCTGATTTGATTTTCTTGAATCTGGGAGTATTTAAAATATCAATAGGCAACGAAATTTTCAAGATGACAATGGAATTATGTTGCCATAAGCTTAAAAGGAATTCGTTATTTTTCAAGTTTGTTGGATTCCGTTTAGCACTCCAGATATGATTCTACGAGCTCTGTGTGAATGTTAGCTCTTGGATTGCAATTCATGCCAAAACAAGCACATCTCGCATTCTCAATTGAAAGACACCAGATGAGGCAGTTTTCTTTGACGATCTGGATAACATAGTTTTCAGGAAACGTGGAAATCAAATGTTATTTATTTTTTATTTTAATATCAAATATATACTATTTAATAATATGATTATTATTATTCATTATGTTTTCCATGTTGTAAATGCAGTTCAAATATAAGAACATTATTTTGACGGAGGAAGAAATAAATGTTCTCAATCAAAGTAATCACGACGATTCTTCCAACCACCAAGAGACTATGAAGGCACTTCATCTGCCAGAAACAATGTTGATCTAGAAGACAGATACATTGAACTGAAGAGTGAAATTGCATCTGTCAGTATTACAGTATTCCCCACATATTTTTTTTATCTTATAAATTACTAACTTATTTTTCTTAGCAGGTTCGATAAGAGATGAAACAACTGAATGATAATGTTTGTATTATCGAATCTAATTTATCAATTTAATATGTTTTATATATTTTTTTGCAACAATTTGATTTGCCTTTTTTTTTTATTCAAGAGGTTGACAATCACATGAGTAACATGAAATAATATTTTGATAATATGTTCAGGTTACTCATGAATGAGATCAGGTTATCAAAAAAATAACTAGATCAAACACCATAGAGAGAGGTACATTTTTGTATATTTTTTAATGGATGTTGCTATTTATTTATATTCTTTTTCTTTTTTTTTAATTGTATGTTTGTTTGATCCACACACTCACATGTTGAAGATAATGCGAGAGCCGAAGTTGATTAGACAACATCCCCCTTGAATGACAATTTGTTTTCTCAAATATAGGCAACCAATCTAACAGTAAGTAAATATTATTATTTTTCAACAGTAAAGATATCCAATATAAAAATTGTTACATCTTATTCATTACTTTGTTAAATGTGTAGTCGATTTCATGGAACAAACACATAAAAAATATCAGACAACTTGTTTGGGAGACATTCAAGAAGTTCGGCCTTCAGAAAATTATCCCAATCAATTTATTTATGAAGAGATTTTTTTATTAACTATATTTATTTGGTTTCAACGAATTTTTACTCTTTTCATTACTGGGAATGTGCAGTTAAGTTTTATTACTGTTCTATTATTAGAGTAAAATGATATTATTTGTTATATATTTATGATGCTTAAAGAACAATTGCTGCTAAACTACAAACATAAACAAGGATACATCGTGTGGACTAAATTTGTTTTGCTTATGCTTTTTCAAATTTTAATTTGGAATGCTGCAAAACAGGTTGCAGCATATGGAAATGAGCATAATGTTGCTAGTTCTAAAGGTTTGGTAGCAACAAAATATAAAAACTCTTTAAATTTGACTTTTTTAGCAAGTCAGTTTCATCTTAATTTGTTTATTTTTATGTATTTGTAGTTATATATGACAATCCAGATGGCAAACGGACCACTATCTGCGCTAATAATGATAAGATCCCGGAGAATCAACCAATAATCCACCAACTGTCACAGCCCAACCTAGGGTCGTGATCAGTGCCCGATAGAGATACCTTGACACATACTGACCTGAAATTCTCAATCTATCCGACCTGTAAACCTGCCGGAATTTCGGCAGAGTTTTCTCGGTTTTATTAACTAACCTCACCTGCAAGAAATAAATCCAGCAGCTTCCCAGACAAATATATATATATATATATATCTTTACAAGGTCTCCACTGCGGTCCTGCCGCCTAATAATCATGTCATACATACATAATGCGGTCCCGCCGCCTGATCAAGT
>JAABOM020061621.1:0-10870 GCA_011800125.2 Solanum clarkiae
ATCATTATGTGATTTAGTTCATTTTGTTAAAATCATGATAAAAAGAGTTACTCAATTAATAATATCAATAAAATAATTAAGATGATAACACTACTATTTAAAATTTCAAAAACAAAAGAAATCTCTTTTCGAAAATGGGATCTAATCCAATTGAATTGAATTATTGCTTGGGGTCCCCATAAATATGAACACAATGAATAGGTCAAAATATAAGTGACAAATTATACATCGAAAAATTTTTCATTAATTAAATTATTGTGAGTTAATTCTACTTAGTGTTTCATATTCATATAGTGGTCTGATTTAATTCAAATTTGTGTTCGAAAATTTTACATTGAAGATAAAATATTTTTAATAAAAGTTACTCCATATTCAAGGTTTGAACCCAAAATATTTAAATAAAAATGAAGAAATAATTATCTCTACTATAATTATTGTTGGTATCCGTATCTTTTTATCAAAGAAAAAAGATCCTTAATTTTCTACATGTACTGTGCAGTCTTAAATGATGTAGGGACGACATGTATTGCTCCCTTTACCGAATTGTTTTGATAGAGTGTATTAGTAAAAATAGTACATGTTAAGTTTGTGTACTAGTAATATCTTATTTGGTATATTTTTTAATGTTATATTATAAACATTAGTTATACATTTTATTGTGTATTAAGGTATGCATTACTAATACCGTAGATTACTAGGTATTAGTAATATAAGGAAATTTAATGTGTGTATTAATGTGAAAGATCCAGTTACTCCTCAAAATCTTGCTTATATTTTTTATCATTTGAAAGGTGATTATGCTCCTCCTTGTAAAAAAATTGTACAAGTAACTCATAATTGTTTTATGTGTATCTTTGCCTCTGAGTAAACAAATAGTACACTTTCATTGAATACTACTCATCCATAGTAAGTAGTAAGAAATGTCTTCTCTCTTCAATAGAAGCCCCACCTTTGTGTATTATGAGTACATAATCAAGAAAAATATTTGTACATTCTTCAACAAATTCTGTAATTGAATTTATTGCTCGATAAATACAAGCACCAACTTTCCTTTCTCTTTTTGCCAAAAATTGATTGAAATTTATCTTTATTTTCATCTAAAAAGTAGACAACTTTGACTTTAAAAACACAACTGGAAGATACAATTAGTACTATTTTTTCAGAAACCTTTTTAGTGTCTAGTACTGTAATTTTCTAAAGCAAAACATATGATGGATGACAAACGGTTCCAACAAGACGGTACATAATTTGCTGCAATAATTTTCCAACATCATAAATCACACTTTAACCCAAAGAAAAAAAATATATAAATCCTGCTAGTTTATCTTTATTTCAGCATGTATTTAATACTAAATTAATAATTAGTGAGATAATATATAATTATTTTAAACAATAAAATAAATTAGTAATTATGATAAAAACATTTGTGGAAGTTTTGGTTGGCTGTTATCTTCAATCACAATAGATGGATGAATCGTATTGTCAATGACAAAAAAATTATCCTTTGAAAGGGAAATAATATTTTGATCCAAAAATGAGTTCTAATGGACATCAAAAAATCGATGTGATATTTCAAGTTCAAATTTTAGCGGATACAATAATTAATAGGAAATATGTCAAAATCTTGACGGAAAAAATTTACTCAAATAACAAATAAATAAACCAATGGAGATGACAACACCATGTGGTTCACAATCGAGATGATAATATTTTTAATCAGTCAATGAAAAATTGTTAGGATATTATCTTATACTTTCTAATAAATGTGGTTTTACTGAAAAATAATAATTTGATTCAAAAATAAATTTGAATGGACATCAATACAATTGATATGATGTTTCATATTCAAATTTTATGATGTAAAAGAGTTAATTAATAATATTGATAAAATAATCGAGATGATAACTTCATCAACTTAAAAAAAAATTATAAATAACTTTTTTGGAACATTGGTCCACTCCAATTGAATTATTGAATTATTTCCATGGGACCCACAGTAATATAAACACAATGAATACTTCAGAATGCAAGTGGATGAACTTGATTGTACCTTAGAAAATATTTCATGAGCCAAATTAAATTAATTATTGTGAGTTAGTTAATCATTGTTGGTATCCCTCTCTCTTTTATGTAAAAGAGAAAAGACCCTTAATTTTTTACACGTGTAGTTTTAAATGGATACGCTCTCTTCCACTTTTTAGCTGACTGTGAGCTTTATCGGCAAGGGTTCACGGCGCTCTTAGCCGGAAACTCTTGGTCTTTCAGTGACTCGAGCGCCGGCGAACCCTTGCTGGACCGAAAAATTTGTTCTCCCTCTGTTTCGGCTTTATTGTCGGCGTTTGCAGTTGGTTTTCCGGCAGTTCTGTGCCATCGGGTAGAGAACCTCGACGACGCCAGAAACCTGAATATTCTAGCGACGCCGGTGTCCTGTTTGCTGTCGCCATGCCTGTCGCAACATTACCAAGACCCGGTGAGTCTCCCCCAACCAGCTACGGCTCCGGCGAAGTCAATAACGAGTTACTTCTCCGGCGACATTTGCTCACCCCGAGGACACTTAGCTGTGGGTGTTCTCCGTCGCCAGTGGTTTGTTCGCCGATGAGTCTAGTGTTACGGACCGGTATCCGTAACCGTGAAGGACCATGCAAAGCGTACGTGTCGACTGTATCAAACTACCAGGGCGGGGGCGTCAATAGCAATAAGGCGTTGTTCTGCCCTAGTTGCATTGGCTTGGCCGAGTTAGGCATGCCCACCCGATTAAGTTTGGGGAGCTTGTCGCTTGTCTTGGACATAACAATGAAGGGAGCTGATCATACGAAGGGCACAACTGGTCAGGAGCTATTGCCGCTTCCCTGATGAGCCCATGGCAGGGCGAAACCAGTTGGTACGCAATCAGGTTAGGCTGATCTGGGGCGGTATGGGACGCCTCTAGACGCCTCACGGGCACAGTGCTGCGCGCCAAGACTCCAGGCCCATGACAAGTGGTATCAGAGCAGGACGTGCTCTTCATGACTGCGTACTCCAGATGGTCGTGGTGAAGACCAGCTCTCAGTGGGGGAGAGTACTTTGGCAATTGCAAAGAGGAGGCATGGCAAAGCGAAGGAGTGGCGTTAGAATGGAAGCATGTCGATCCTTGGGCGGAGTCCTTCCCTATAAAGTGCGGGATGCTTCGGGCATGAAAATGGTGCAAACTCAGGATGTGGAGGCACGAGGTGATGTGCGGCAGTCCGAGGGGAGAGTTCCATCGACGGTATTGCATCGAGGTCATCGCAACATTGAGTTGGGGAGAGTGTTATGGACCGGTATCCGTAACCGTGAAGGACCACGCAAAGTGTACGTACCGGCTGTATCAAACTGCCAGGGTGGGGAAGTCAATAGCAATAAAGTGTTGTTCTGCCCTAGTTGCATTGGCTTGGCCGAGTTAGGCATGCCGACCCGATTAAGTTTGGGGAGCTTGTCGCTTGTCTTGGATATAACAATGAAGGGAGCTGATCATATGAAGGGCACAACTGGTCGGGAGCTATTGCCGCTTCCCTGATAAGCCCATGGCAGGGCAAAACCAGTCGGTACGCAATCAGGTGAGGCTAGTCTGGGGCAGTATGGGATGCCTCCAGACGCCGCACGGGTGCAGTGCTGCATGCCAAGACTCCAGGCCCGTGACACTAGGGCTTCGGATTGTCCGTCAGAACTCCAGTGACTGGTGACATACCAGTTTTTGTTTTTCGGCGATGCCCAATTTCAGAGTCTGATGAGAACTTTTACGTCCCCGGTGATAGCTTTCTATTTACATTTTTGAGTGGTCTGCTCCTCACTTCACTTCGCTTTTTTTGGGTTTTTTTTGGGGTAGACTGTTTTGTTCTTATACTATACCTTGTGCATATATCCTGTCGGTGTGCTGGCTGTTATATATCGCGTGGGTAGTGCTGGGTAATTGGCTCGTTTCGTTGGTCTTTGCTGCTTACTTTCTGGACGGCGGGCTGTTAAGCTTTTTTTGTTGTTGGGTACCTTCCTGAAGTTGGTAGTGCTCAGTTGTCCACTTTCTACTGGTATAGCTGCTAGTCTGTTTGTCTGTTCTATTTGTCGTTGTTGGTTTTTGTAGCGTAGGGAGTTCTAGTTCTCAGTTTCTGGCGTCAGAAACTCCTGTAGGCCTAGGGTCATGTCATAGGTCCAGGTTAGGGACTAAGGGTAGGGGTGGTAAGGGAGACTCAGGGCATTTTAAGTTAAGGGTCGGGTCGCAAAATATAGGGTCGCTTACAGGGAAATCTATTGAGCTAGTTAAATGCCTTAAGAGGAGACATCTTAATATAGCGTGTGTTCAGGAGACTAAGTGGGTCGGCACTAAGGCTCGGGACGTGGATGGGTTTAAGTTGTGGTACTCGGGTGGCTCTAGGGATAGAAATGGGGTGGGTATCCTAGTAGATGAGGACCTTAGGGAGTACGTAGTGGCGGTCAAGAGGGTCAATGATAGGTTGATGTTTATCAAACTCGTGGTTTGAAGGCAGGTGGTGAATGTAGTAAGTGCTTATACGCCCCAAGTAGGTCTAGACGGGGAAGTCAAAAGGCGCTTTTGGGAAGATTTGGATGAGGTGGCGAGAGGCTTTCCGGTGGCAGAAAAAATCTTTATTGGAGGAGACTTTAATGGACATATAGGGGCGAAGTCTAGCGGGTTTGAAGATGTCCGTGGAGGCTTTGGTTTGGGGGAGAGAAATGAAAGTGGGACATTCCTCTTGGATTTTCCAAAAGTATTTGAGTTAGTGATTGCTAACTCGTGTTTCTCAAAGAGGGAAACCACTTGGTTACTTACCGCAGTACGGTAGCCAAGACTCAGATTGACTACCTACTTATCCGTAAGGGCGATAGGAGTCTATGTAAGAATTGCAAGGTTATTCCGAGTAAAAACGTTTCCTCGCAACATAGACTTTTAGTGATGGATATGGAGATCAAGAGAGATAAGAAGAAAAAGGTAGGGTTTGCCCTACATAGGATTAGATGGGGTGGCCTTACTCCTTCCCTGTCTCGCGAGATAGAAGAGAAGTTGAGAAATTTAGAGGCATGGAGGAGTTAAGGTGATGTGAACAATATGTGGGACTTGACTGCTAGTTACATTAGGAAGGTAGCTTCCAAGGTACTCAAGGTTTCGAGAGGGACCTCGGGTGGACGTCCGGGTGATTGGTGGTAGAATGATGAAGTTCAGGCTAAAGTGACAGATAAAAAGGTCGCTTACACAGAGTGGTTACTTTGTAGGGATGGAGAGGAAAAGTTAAAGCTTAAAGTTATCTATAAGAAGGCCAAGTCAGAAGTTAAGATGGCGGTGATGAATGCTAAATCTGCAGCATTTGAGCGCTTGTATGAAGAGCTTAACGAGAAAGGGGGGAGAAGAGATTGTAGAGGCTTGCTAAAACTAGGGAAAGGAAAGCTCGCGACTTGGACCAAGTGAAGTGCATCAAGAGTGCGGAGGGCGTGGTGTTAGCGGATGACACTTCCATTAAATTAAGGTGGCAAGAGTATTTTCACCAACTCTTAAATGAGAAAGGAGATAGAGAGATTGAGCTGGGTAAGCTGGCACACTCCGAAAGTCTTCATGATTTTTGATATTGCAGGTGGTTCAAAGTTGAGGAGGTAAGATGGGCAATTAGTAGGATGAAAAAGGGCAGGGCTATCGGGCCTGACGGGATCCCGGTAGACTTTTGGAAGAACATGGGTAAGGATGGCATAGAGTGGTTGACTAGACTATTCAACGCTATTTTGAAAACTGCCAGGATGCTTGATGATTGGAGGAAGAGTACAATGGTCCCATTGTACAAGAACAAAGGGGATATTCAAAACTGTAACAACTATAGGGGTATCAAGTTGTTAAGCCATACGATGAAGATCTGGGAGAGAGTAGTGGAGATGAGAGTGCGAAGAGTAGTATCTATCACAGAGAACTAGTTTGGATTCATGCCGGGGCGGTCGACGACGGAAGCGATCCACCTTGTTCGGAGGATAGTGGAGAAATACAGGGAAAGAAAGAAGGACCTCCACATGGTGTTCATTGATCTCGAGAAGGGTTATGACAAAGTTCCGAGGGAGGTCTTATGGAAGAATCTAGAGGGGAAAGGTGTCCCAATGGTCTATATCAGGGCAATAAAGGACATGTACGATGGAGCCAAAACTCAAGTTAGAACAGTGAGAGGGGATTCCGAGTATTTTCCTATAGAGATGGGACTCCACCAAGGATCTGTGTTGAGCCCATTCTTGTTTGCTTTAGTGTTGGATGAACTAACATGACCTATCCAGGAGTAGCTACTGTGGTGTATGCTATTTGCAGATGACATAGTTCTAATTGATGAAACTCGGCCTAAAGTTAATGAGAGGTTGGAAGCCAGGAGACACGTATTGGAGTCCAAAGGATTCAAATTAAGTATGACCAAAACTAAGTATTTGGATTGCAAATTCAGTGGTAAGAGGGAGGACACAGACACTGATGTGAAGCTTACCACTCATCCTATCCCTAAGAGGGACAATTTTAAGTATCTAGGGTCCATCATCCATAGTAGTGGCGATATCGATGATGATGTCACACACCGTATTGGGGCAGCATGGACAAAGTGGAGGCTTGCCTTTGGAGTATTGTGTGACAAGAAGATACCCCTTAAACTCAAAGGTAAGTTTTATAGAACGATGATTAGACATCGTTGCTATATGGGGCATAGTGTTGGCCAATTAAAAATGCACATGTGCAGAAGATGCATGTTGCAGAGATGAGGATGTTGAGATGGATGTGCGGGGGCACCAGGAGTGACAGGTTAGGAATGAGACTGTCCGGGAGAAGCTAGAGGTGACCCCGGTGGCAGAAAAGATGAGGGAAGCACAGCTGTGATGGTTTGGACATGTGCAAAGAAATAATGTCGATGCTCCTGTTAGGAGATGCGAGAGACTGGCTGTGGAAGCTACTCGGAGGGGTAGAGGTAGACCGAAGAAGTACTGGGGGGAGGTGATTAGACATGATATGGCAGAACTTGATCTCACTGAGGTCATGACCTTAGATAGAAAAAAGTGGAGGTTGCATATTAGAAGAGCGGGTTAATTGGTAGGGTTAGGTGATGCTTGGTTTCGGGGTATAGTAGGGTTAGTTGGGCAGGGTTACTCCTGTGTTCGCAGTATATGTCGTATTGTGTGCTATTTTTCCCACTCTTGTCAATTTTTTTCATACTTTCATGTGCATGTCATTCGTAGTCGCATCTTTCTCTCTGTTCTTTTTGGTCATATCTAGTTCTTTTCTGCTTATGGGTTTTGAGATGAGGGTTCACAGAAAATAACCTCTCTACTTCTATGAGGTAGCAGTAAGGTCTGCGTACATTACAACCTCCCCAGACCCCACTTGTGGGATTCTACTGTGTATGTTGTTGTTGTTGTTGTTGTTTGTAGTCTTAAATGATATAGGGATAACCTTATTGCTTCATTTATGTATAATTAATACACAATTAATAATTAATATAAGTATTACTAATAAATTGTATTTAGCATTATTTTTATACATTCTACTAAGACGTAAGTTATATAAATATTGTTAGGTTTATTCCACTTAAAAAATAACGTCACATGTTTCCTTTTATTTAATGGAAAATGATGAGGGCAACTTGAAAGTCTTTGAAAGCTTTCAAGAATTTTTCTGAGACAGAATTGCGAGGTTTTAGTCTTTTATTGATTTAAATGGTGATTATTCTCCTCCTTGTTAAAAATTTGTACAAGTAACTCATAATTATTTTATGAGTATCTTCACCTCTCAGTAAACAAATGGTATATTTTGTTGAATATTATTGATACATAGTAAGTAGTAAGAAATTTCTTCTCTTGCCTCAAGAAAAATATTTGCACTTCCTTTAACAAACTCCGTAACTAAATTTATTACTCCACAAGTACAAACACCAACTTTCTTTTTCTCTTCTCCGTCAAAAATTGATTGAAATTTGTCTTTTATTTCAGACGACTTGACTTTAAAAACAGAACTTGAATGTAAAGATGCAATTATTCATACTTTTTCAAAAAAAAAAAGTGTCTACTATAGTAATTTGCTGCAATAATTTTCAAACATCATAAATCTCACTTTAACCCAAAGAAGAAAAACAAACAAATATAAATCCTACTAGCTCTAAACCCTCCCTGCCCCATCCCACACCGTTGCCATCCCTATTCGACTTAATTTGAAACATCAGGTTCGAGTAATGTAGTCACTTCATATACTGCATTCTTGATCCCTATAATTTGCTTGTTTCTAGCTGTTGCAATAACTCTACTTCCACTGCCAAACCAACGAAGATCTCCTGCTAAATACTCCCAATGATCATGATGATTAATGTCATCAAGCACAACTAAAACCTTCATAAAACGAAGTCTATGAGCCATCAGGCGCTTTCCATCCTCCTTATCATTTACATACTTTTTATCTTCCCTTAACAGTTTAGAGAGAAGGATATTTTGCAGAGAATGCATTTTATTTGTGTTTGTTTCCTTTACATCCGCCAGGAAACATGCACCCTGAAATTGAGGTGAGAGTGTATCAAAAATAGCTCTTGCAATAGTCGTTTTACCCACTCCCCCCATTCCCCAAATTCCCAAAATCCGAACATTATTAGTTTCCATCTCAAGCAGCGATTTTACTTTTTCCAAATGAGTATTTATTCCCACAATATATTGCAAATAAGATGAAGAAGTCTTGCATAATTTGGAAGAAACATTATCAACAAGTTTCCGAATACATTCAGATTCGATCCTACAAGAAAAACAACAAAACACATAATCAAATTCCACAAAATATTATCTACGTAACTATGACATTTAGTAATTAAATTGATATAAATATATTAAATTTACACAAGTGACTTCGCAAGTAATTTGGTCGACCATTAGAGTTATTTAAGATTCTGTTTGGCTCATTTTATAGACACAGATTTGTTCTGTAGTAGAATACTAGCTAGTCTTCACGATAAATAAATTTATGATTCAATTCATGTGTTTTTTACTCACCTGTCACCGATATGATACCCCTTAAGAGTTGCGGCAGCAGTTAGGGCCGTTCTCCATGCTTGCACCTTCTGCATCCCCTCAACATCATCCTTATACCTCGATTCATGTTTGACAAATGCTTCTTCAAAGCTCTGAGTTTGGTATCGAACATGCGATGGATCCACGTCATAGAAGATCGCTATGACTATTTGTCCGTTTTTTTTCTCCTTGCATTCCATGATCTTCAGTAGTTCATTCAAGCACCACGTTGATGTAGCATAATTCCTTGAAAAAACGAGGAGTGCAACTTGAGACTCTTCTATAGGTTTCAATAGTTCTTCTGAGATGGAATCACCATCCTCTAGCCTTTTATCATCTTGAAAGGTGACTATTCCTCTGTTTTTCAAACCTTCATATAAGTGACCTGTAAATGTTTTTCGAGTGTCAGCACCTCTAAGATTAAGAAAGACATCGTATTTCCATCGAGGACATAGTTGTGAATCACTCACAGAAGAAGAAGAAGAAGAAGCCATGCATAAATGTTGATGTTAGAACCCGTAAATCCTTAATTGGTCCAATTTGGTAAAGTTTGGGATCAAATGTAAATTTTACTCTAAGTTTAGTCGTTAAGATTAAATTATTGTGGGGACATGTGTGTGGCTATTTCTAATTGGTCCAAGAGGAAGGTTGGTCCTTATATATATATATATATATATGTATGTATTCATTCTTGTGCAAGAGAGGCTTTCCACACTTAGAAAAAAAATAAGAGAGAGAGAGAGAGAGCCAAGAACAAGCAGCCTCGGGTTGCTACAGTGAAGGAGAAAAAAAATTGCGTTTTTTTGAGTTTTCGATTATTTGACGCTTCAAGCTTGGTATATTGGATCCCCTAAGTGGCGTGGAGGCGTTAGTTGGTCAAGGAAACACTTGATTTGATGGCTAGAAAGATTTGGGTCTAGTAAGGAGCTTGAAAGGTATGTTAATTTTGTCACATCCCAACCTAGGGTCGTGACTAGTGCCCGATAGGGGCACTTAGACACATACTAACCCGAATTTTCCAATTTATCCTACCTGGAAACCTGCCGGAATTTCGGCAGAGTTTCCTCTGTTTTATTAACTAACCTCACATTCAAATAAAATCCAGTAGCATCCCAGACAACAATATAAATACATATTCTTTACACATTCAAGGTCTCCGCTGCGGTCATGCCGCCTAATAATCACATCACACATAAAGTAATGCGGTCTCGCCGCCTGATCGAGTGTCAAAATCATATAATAAACTATGTACTCAAGTATTTCTCATATACTCACTACCCACTAGTATCCACAGACCTCTAGACATATATGTTGAACAGTACGTGCATATACGTAACACAATTACAGAACGTGTGGACATGAGAAGCTACCAATAGCTGGCTCCTGAAACAAAGAGGAGCACTGCAGCTGAAACTGGAGATCCTAGACAAGAGGGTCTTGCACTTGCTCGTCAGTACCTGCGGGCATGAACGCAGCTCCCCCTCTGAAGGAAGGGGTCAGTACGAAAGACGTACCGAATATGTAAAACAGGAAGTACATAATACAGATAGAACTCATAAGCCAAAGGAAATGGATAAACGTGTATAAATCAAACCTGTAGCAAGTATCAAATAATTATTTTTCAAAACACATGAAAGTCATGCATGTCGGACGAGAATGATGGCGACCTCCAAAATAGTGCCATACCACAGCATCACACCAGAAGTTTAGCCCGAAATCTCCATCACACTTCATGAACATAGTCGGGTGAGCCATGGAAGACCACTGCTCTCACATGGGCCAGGGAAGACCACTGCACCCATATATCATACATAACATGAGGCACCAGTCACATCATCACACCGTC